>NW_015149017.1:427209-462114 GCF_001465965.1 Polistes dominula
AAAAAAAAAAAAAAAAAAAAATAAAGTTTATTATTTTCTCTCACACACCTCTGCGCAGTATTTTGGGCTCTTCCGTCCAATACGCGATGTATCACTGTCATTGTTTATTTAATTTTTGCAATCTACGTACAATAAAATTGTTATTGCTGAAATGATAAGTGTAAATGTGTATACTGTACATTCAACCTTCGTTTTAAAATCATTATTAAGGTCTCGCTGGACCAGGATTCTTGCCGTCCTGGAGCGTGTTGTAATTGTATATGTACATATACATGCGTATTTTTTAATATCAGACGATACTTTACTCGATAATTAGGGTCGCTTATTAGAGTATATAAGTATAAAAGATAAAAAAAACAAGATTAAAAAAAAAAAAAAACAATTTGAGAGCGGCATTCCCGACGCCGATGTCTGCGATGAACGATCTCTGAAAGGAATAAAGCACTTTCACGTAGTCAAAGTCTTTGAATTCAACGATCCATCATCATCCTTTTATTCCCTCTCTCCTCTCTCAAAAATATTTATTAACAAAATTAAAATTATTAATTAAGTAATTATATATTTGATTTTTATATTATTTATAATACATTTTCAATCTTATTTCTTCTTTAAAATTATTTATTTATTTGTGGATACTTATTGCAGTATTATTTACTTTTGTTTATGGTTTAAATATACTTGAAACGTTTATTTATTAATTCAATACAAAATATTTAATTAGTTTTAATTTATTATTATTAAACTTTTAGTTTTGACGAAAGTATCATCGTATGGTATATGACTCCTATATGAATTGCTAGTAAGAAACAAGTGGATCGCTAGTAATAAACAAATTATCACTGGTGACTGACCCGTTCATCTGGTGTTTTCAATACAAAGCAACGCCCGCTGCTGGACGGGGATTTCCCTACAAATTCGATTGGCGCTTCACGTGTCAAACAATATTGATCCAATACAAACATTCCAAGATGTTATAAAAGGAAACTACATTACCAGCCATCGCAAATAAACTACTTTACTTATCAACTGTTACAACTATTTTGAATGAAATGCTTGATCATTTGCAGATTATTCTTAGGCTCATATTAGTCAAGATTATTAATAAAATTACTTATCAGTATGAATTTTGATACTTTCCTATTTTAAAATAATTAAAAGTTGATACGCGAATAGGAACGGATTTGATAATTTGAAAAACTAATTAAATTAGTGTAACATGAAAGCATTTCGAATTACTGTTAATGAGAATACAATGTAATAAAATATATACGGAGAAAGCATTTAATAATAATAGTTATTGAATATTACCAAAAGAAAATTTTTTAAAATATGTTTATTAACAATGCAAGATAATATTTACTTTTAGTAAATTTTGCTTTTTCAGGAGTTACAATGTTCTAGCCACCGTAGGAGTTCCCCTCGGGAACAATTTAAAACTGATTCCTCGTCGAGATATCAGAAAGTTAAGCTAAATCGTGTTAAGTGATTTTAATTACTTAGAGAACTTAGACAGCAAGCTCAGCTGAAGTTTCAACGTCACTCAATGAGGGTGGATACCCCTATTACAGGATACAGAATGCTGTTATCGCTGTAATGCGTTGCTGAATCTTCGTCTCTGTTTTAAAATTACTAAATATCTTAAACTTTCCATCAAAACTAACTAATTATACATCTTTTATTTGTTAATTATCGTCGACAAAATTCATATATTTCAGGAACATATCCCAATTGTTGAAATTATGTTGATTTTGTGAGTGAAGAAGGTATAAGTAAGTTAGCGGAATGTGTGACATCGAAAATTTAGGACGGTCTATTGAAGTTCGGGACTTATTACTTTTAACTTTATATTTTATTTCATGTTCGTGTCATGCATAACAAATTCACACGTGCATATTTGCTGACGACGGGGTTCCCAGCATTTGCGCTTGATAACTTTCCAATGTAACTGACACTTATCTCGCTTCGGAGAAGTCGCGCTTGATAACATTCCAATGTAATTGATACTTGTCTCGCTTCGGAGAAGTCGCGCTTGATAGTAACTAATATCTATTCAGTTCCGAGAATTGTGATGGTCGGCGCATTCTTCTCCTTTGCTGGGTCTCACGGTTCGGGAGTCAGTAGTGGGAGAAGCGTTTAGCGTGAGTGGGAGATACCCCCCACTCTTCCAGGGTAGGCGCTTTTGGAATGATGCGTTCATCCCTATAGTCAGTCTACAAAGTATAATTATTGAGTACGCGTCTAAATCTGTCTAAATTGTCTAAGTTCGCATAAGTTCGTCTAAGTTCGTCTAAATTTGTCTAAGTTCAACTAAATTTGTCTAAGTTTGTTAAGTACAATCTAAATTCGTTTATAATAGTCTACTACATATTCTCTAGTAAATTGTGCAATCTATTATAAGTCTAAATTTATTTTTAAAATATACTTTATTGTGTTCAACCTGGTGTGTGGATTGTGATTTAACCTGTTTACTCCCTTCCAACATCAAGAGTGGTGAACACAAAAGGGATTACAGTTTCTGATCTGTCGGCTCCTGAAACAAGGTATGCGATTAAATTTGGTGGACATCTAGTTTGGGGATTGGTAACATCTAACGTCCGACGCCCGGTATCTGGTATCCGAGAGCCTATCCCGAGTAAAGTTCTGATTGACTGGGCTGACCCGAAACAGGCATAACTTTTTTTTTCTTTCCTCTTTGCCATGTAAACGACTGTAAGGTCGTGACGGTTTGGGGACTTTTTAAATTTTTTTTTACTCCTCGAGTTTTCCCTTTTACGGCACGAGTAAAGACTGGTGAAAGCGGCATCCTGTGACGGACCATTAGTGGACGTAACAGGACAATTAAAACTATTAGTTTAATTACTAGTTATATTTTAAAAATAAATTTAGACCTATAATAGATTACAATAGATTACACAATAAACACGTCGTTTCACAAAAACACAATCGATACAAGTTTAAAATATGTACGAATATACGAAAAATAATATGATACGATATTTAAACAAATTTACTAAGAGAATATGCGGTAGACTATTATAAACGAATTTAGATTGTACTTGACAAATTTGGACATATTTAGTTGAACTTAGACAAATTTAGACGAACTTAGACGAACTTATGCGAACTTAGACAATTTAGACAGATTTAGACGCGTACTCAATAATTATACCTTGTAGACTGACTATATGGATGAACGCATCATTCCAAAAGCGCCTACCCTGGAAGAGGGGAGGGTATCTCCCACTCACACTAAACGCTTCTCCCACTACTGACTCCCGAACCGTGAGACCCAGCAAAGGAGAAGAATGCGCCGACCATCACAATTCTCGGAACTGAATAAATATTAGTTACTATCAAGCGCAACTTCTCCGAAGCGAGACAAGTATCAGTTACATTGGAATTTTATCAAGCGCAAATGCTGGGGACCCCGCCGTCAGCAAATATGCACGTGTGAATTTGTTATGCATGACACGAATATGAAATAAAATATAAAGTTAAAAGTAATAAGTCCCGAACTTCAATAGACCGTTTCAAATTGTTCAACAGTTTCAACAGTTAAATAACATATATTTCATTAATACTTTAAAATCAATTATATGTTATTGACCAAAACTAATCAAATATTTTTTATGATCTAAGAACAATAAAAACATATAAATTAAACAATGAAAAATTTAAAAGAGTTCTAAAAAAATATTAAATATTGAAATAGATTTTATTTGCAAACAATAAAGTTATAAATATTTGTAGTTATTTTCTATGAACACATTTGCATGCTTAGTTAAAAATTAAAGTTAAATTTTCATCATTACTTATAAGAACATTACGCCTATAGGTATGCAACCCTCTAGAAAATAGTAACATTTTCAATGTTACTAGCAAGCGTCATCTATTTTGGACGAAATTTTTTTTCTAGAATGTTCCGCTATTTTATTTTATTGTGATGCAACGATTCCTGCACAAATTAAATATTATGCATTATTTGTCCTTTTCAAAAGATGAAAATAACTGTTATCTTAATACCAAGAATCGAAAAGAAAATATTACTTGTACACGATATCGGTATGTAAGATTTCTGTCGATAAAAATGTTGCCGACATGGCAGCAATGCAGTTCTTCTTAGTAGGTAGAGGACGCACGTGCTGCTAGAAATTAAGTTTTTTGTTTGGTTAGAAATTTAACGGAAATTGCAGAGATAAAAGGTAATAATTGTTTGTACAATTGTTTAAATGTTTTCTTTAAAGGTGTTTATCAAACTTCAGTGATAATAGAAGTTTATTTTGTGTACATATGATCATTGATATTATCTAAAAGCAATGTGTCAGTTATACAAATGAAATCTGCAGTTATACATTTTATTTTTCATCATATTTTGATAAAATTATTATATATATTTCTCTAATAATAAATAATAAGTACAAGTAATAAATAATCAATGATATTAGAAATATTGAAAAATATCTTGATACATTGATATAAAAACTTACAGTTTTATTTTCAATTTCTGTTATAGTGTTATTATTAGAGGATTGTTTTTCACGGAAATCGTAAGTTCGTTGAATGTTGAACAAAATCCTTAAGGATTAAATAAAATAGTTCATTTTATTATGGCACGAGCTCATCAATACATAAGACTATTGGATGATACAACTACTGAATTTGATACTCCACAAATTTCTGATGTAAGTAATATTTAACAAAATAGTATAGTTTTTTCTTTATATTATATTACATTATATATTATGCTACTATTTACATTACTGGTCATGTCTTTTTATACACACACACACAAATTAAGTTTAAACACACTAAACAAATTAAGTTTAGTTATTATCATAATGAATGCTACAATGCTACCTTCATATGAATGCTAATAATAATTGGCTTCTTTGAACTGTAAATCTTTCTACTTTTTGGATTAATAGTCACTTTTAAGTTAACATACCTCTTTCAAACTTATTTTTCTTTTGTCTTAAACATATTCAAGTATTGAAACAATCTATGAAAAAAGAATATGCAATTACTTTAACATCATAAAGAATTACTTTAGTTAATGCAAGTGTAGATTGTAGATCTTTAGAATTAACTTTGAACAAACTTTTTAGTCTAATGGAGAAGAAATCATAATCAAACAAGAGCCATGTGACATGAATGATGCAAAGATGAATGACAATTGTGTATTAACTAATACACAGCACAAAGATAACAATCCAACCAAGAGTAATAGTAGTCAGGAAAAAAATGTTCCTTCTACTGTTAAAAATCTCAGTAATGGTGTAATAACTAATCCAAACAAAATAGTATCTATTTCAATGGATAATGCAATAACTACAAATAGTAAGCATATACAGCAAGAGAAACGTTCAGTTATCTTAGATGAAAGTGATCAAAATGTTAATACATTAAAAACACATGATAATATTAAAAAATCTTCTAATAAACTAAAAAAGAATTACGTACGGTTACGGCGTAGGATTTATTGTAACATATGTTTATTATCGTTTTCCGGTTGCGCCTCTTTGCTTAGTCATATAGCTTATTACAAAAAAATTCATAAATATTTTTGTAACATTTGTTCTTCCAAATTTTGTTATCACATTAAAGAGCGAAATTTTCAAAAATTGAGGAAAGGTAAATTTTTAGAATGCCATTATTGTTATGCACAGTTTCGTATTAAGTCATGTTTACAAGCTCATGTAGCACATCACCACCACATTAAAGAAATAAATGAGATGAACATTGTAGAAAATGATACATCTATGATTAATCATTCGACTGTTTCACATTCTGTTACCCCAATCAA
Organism: Polistes dominula; assembly: GCF_001465965.1. The sequence goes on from NW_015149017.1 coordinate 433,013, forward strand.
ACATAAAGTAAAACAACAAAAAAGGAACAATAAAATGAAAATAAAAACAGAAAGAACAATTCATGAAAATGTACATAACTCTGAAGAGAGTACGTGTAAATTATTAACAACGATTAAACAAGAGGAAACAGAAAACGATGATCAAGTAGATGAATTATCGATGGGTCAAATAGTTTCAAATGTACCGAAAACTAAAAACAAACCAAAAGAAAATAGAACGCATTTTCAACCATTTGTTCAAATACACGTTAATAAGGATATGATGGAAGCTCTTTTTAGAGCTTCAGATAACAGTGTCCTCAACAAATCATTGCAATATGATAGTAACACTGATAGTAATGTTGATAGTAATAATACTATTACTAATAGTAATACTATTAGTACTACTACTACTACTACTAATAACAGTATTATTAGAAAATCTTATGCATTGCGTTCCTTAAATAATTCGAGGGAAAATAATAATAGCGTAACATCGCATACAGTTGTACAGAAAAATAATCAAAGCGATGATAAATTAAGTATACTTTTAAATACATGTAAAAAATGTATAATTCCTTTGGTAAAATGCGATGATATTGTAAATGTAAACAAACAAACTAAATTGAATTTCAATATTTTACAATCTAATACACTATCGTCTGAGATTTTACAATCACAACATAATCATAAATCTATTAACTTTAAATTAACACCAAGAAAAAGAAAACATACTACGTCTTTTGATCTAAACAATTGTACTCCACAAATGAATCATTCGGAAGATTTAAATGCAATCAATTCCTCTATCGAAAAATCGCCCATAAAAATCACTCGAAAACGAAGTATTTATGGTTCATTACAATTACCTATAAACAATGATAGTATAAATAATAGGAAAAAAAGAAGAACAGAATATACTTGTAAGAAACTTGTTAAACATCGATTGGTAAGTAATAAAAGGATGTTTGGTCAAAAATCGAAAAGATCTCCGAGAAAAAATAATATTAAAAATTCCGAAGTTTCACCGACTGTTAAGAAACTTAATACTAAAATATTAGAAGGCACAAAACTTTCAATTAACAATGTTGAATTAATGGAAGTTAAAGTATCTTTGGTAAAATTACCGGAGATTAAAAACGAAATAATCAAGTCGACAAATATTAGAAACGAAACTTTTCCTTGTCAAATTTGTAATTCATTGTTGTACTCTGAGAAAAATCGGAAAAAACATGTCAAGAAACTTCACACGGCCTATATTTCGAGTATTTGCAAAGCGAAGTATACCTCGAAACGACTTTTATTGAAACATTTTTTAAAAGAACATTGTACGTGGATCAGCAAATGCTGCGTTTGTCAAGAATCCTTTAGCAACCGATTATTACTAAAACAACATTTGCTTTTACATTGTATTAAAATAACTTTATCGAAAAATGATCGTCCTATTTCAAATAAGAATTTTCAATGTAACCGATTGAAAAAAAACAAGTGCAAGCCTACTGCTTTAAAAATAATACTGCGAATGCAAAAGCAAAAGCCATCGAAGAAACATCTAAAGATTAATCGCAATGATAATAATTATGATGTTAATAAACCAACAGAACATCAGGAAATCTATAATAATGGTAAAAATAATAATGGTGAAAATATTAATGGTAAAAATAATAATGGTGAAAATAATAATGGTGAAAATAATAATGGTAAAAATAATAATGAGAAACAAACGGAACATCAGGAGATTGATAACGGTGAAAGTAATCAAGTAAAAACAACAGAACATGAAGAAATTAATAATGATAAGAATAATGAAGAAAAATCATTAAAACTCGAAGATATCTATATTAATAATAATGATAATGACGATAATGACGATAATGACGATGATATAGTAATATTAGAGGATAATTTGAACGCAAATAACGCTGATAATTGTGTTGACTTAATAGAACTATTAGAAAGTGATAATACTGAAGTTCCTTGTTCTAGTAATATGATAGAAAAACCAATACTGGATCCTTCGCAAGTCGTTGACTCAACATTTATCATTTGTAATCCTATCGAGAATACGCAAACAAAACTAACATTAAATATTAGTAATTCGATACAACCGAGTGTTAACGACGATAAAAATGAGTCTATAACAGCTGTAGCAGAAATTACAGCAGAGAAGAAAAAATATCCATGTTCTATTTGTAAACAACAATTTCAAAAGCTTGAAAGTTTACAACAACACAAACGTACGTACGAACCGTCTTCCAGTAATTATTGCTCACAATGTGGAATATTTTTTTCGAGTAAAAGTACATTGAAAAATCACACTGATGCTACTCACAATATAACAATTAATAATTCATATAAAATGCATTGTCAATTTTGTAATCAAGGTTTCCGTACTCAGAACAATCTTCGAATACACGAGTTGCATTATCACGCAATAGCGGTAACTATAAACAATAGAAAAATCACGGATTTCTTGCAAATTTCGAATGGCAAAAATAATCGATCGGCAGAAACTAGTTGCCAGATTTGCGGCCTATATTTTGACACTGTTGAACGTTATCAGTTACATCATACATATTTTTCTAATGATCATATATTTCCCTGTAAAATATGTAACAAATTATTTTACGGATTGTACATGATACACCGTCACAACAAACTTTTTCATCGTTCTGCGGATACTTTGACATTTTGTAAATACAAATGTATACATTGTTACGAAGTATTTGCTTCCGAGTTACAATTTAGAGCTCACATGTTTCACGTGCATCCAAACAAACAATTAAACAAATCACCGTTAAATTCCATAAACTATAATCAAACTAATAAATTTTACGTATGTTTCAAATGTAACATAGCATTTTTTAGTGTTACCGAACTCTTTATACACATTCAAAATTTTTCGAATCACGGCGATTATAAATGTTCCAAATGTTCTCGTCAGTGTTATAACTTGTCGATATTAAACGAACACATGAATTTGACTCATCTCGATAAAAAGTTAACGAAAAAATATATGTGTAATATTTGCGGCGAAGTTTTATTGTCTGAAACTTTTCTCTTGTGTCATCACAAACACGTACACGATGATTTAGAAAATGAACAAATTGTATCCACTGATACTAATCAAAATCCTACAAATGATTTATCTATTGACGAGATTACTGATGACGATGTATTAAAAATCGATAATGAACTAGCATTACTTACAAATCCATCAAATTTTTCTTGTTCGATATGTCCCGTTAAGTTTGACAAGGAAATTCATTTGAAAGAACATTTGATCGAATATTTGGATTACGGCGATTATCAGTGCAACGAGTGTTCGAGGCGATTCGCAAATATTGATTTTTTGAATAAACACGCGGAAAATCATTTGAAACCTGGTATGGCCAAGACTGAATATTATTGCCTTCTTTGCAACGAGGTTTGTAAATCCTCCATGATTCTTGAATCACACGTTGCTCATTTGCATGCACGTATTATTTTTAAAGATCATTCACCGAAAGTTGTTTAAGACTTTTGAATTTTTTTTTTTTGTAATTTAACACTAAACCTACCGACACTTAATGTACCGTGTGTTATCAAATGTTTAAAAAGAAAAAAAGAAACATATCCTAATATAGAATGAGATTTTAGTTAATCAAATATTTTCTTTTATTTAGAAATGAATAATAATTGTGCTTTATGCGTTTTTTACCGCATTTTTTTTACAAATTACAGGAAGTGTGACAGGTTTAGTGTTAAATATTTAAAAAAAAAATGTATTTATATATTATATCTATATATATTTTGTCATTATATTAAATTAGATATAAATAATAATAATAAAAATAAAAAAAAAATTAAAAAAAAAAATAATTGTAATTAAAAATTTTTTTTATATCAGATTGAATTCCGTCAAATAAATCTATAAACATTATTTAATTATCCTATTAAATAATATTTTAACAAAATGTCTCTTGTATTCAATGTTACATAGATATTGTAAGTCTCGTGACGAGAATACATACACCCTAACATGATTAACAATAATTCGTTGAGTTGTAAGTTTGTACGATCTTAACCCCTTAAGCAGGAATGATTTTGAAAAAAAAATGGCCAAAGAATCATTTTTTTTTTGTATAAAGACATAGTTTAGAACATTGTTTTTACAAAAAAAAAAATTTTAAAAATACAGAAATAATCAATATTTTTATGGTAATTTTGGATTTTGTTTCATATTACAGAGAAGAGCCGAATATTGCAATGTTACATGTACGTCGACTTTGTAATCGTTCTTTTCGAATTACTATTTCGGAAAAAAACATTTTTCAAAAAAAAAAATCAATTCTTTTTCTTTGCTTTCACATTCTTATTTTCCATTTTCTATTATATTTAAGTATAAAAAATCATAAAAATATAAAATAATACGCCGCTCGAGTTAACTCGAGCGTGCTGCTTAAGGGGTTAATTAAACATTTTGTTATACTTATATATATATATATATATATTCAAATATTATAAGAATTATTTTATAATAGCGAATGAATGAATAGTTAAATTGAATTACCATAAGTTTAACAAATGTTAATTTTGTATAATTTGTGATTAACAACGTTAATGATATTATAATATCTTTGAAGAAAAATGATGGATGTTATGTAAAATATTAAGAAAAAGAAAAAAAAAGAAAAAAAGAAAATCGGGATGTGAGAAGAGAAAAGTAATGAAAAATATTTGAAGGATATAACAGCAAAGTTGATCGTGGTCTTGTTATCTTCACTTTAGATGATGAGAGAGTCTAACTCTTGTAACTGTCCTAAGGTGGTCTCTAATGCCCGGCAGCCATAGAATTTGCGACATATAATGTGAGAGACCTTACATTGATTGCGCCCCGAAGCAAATCGCATTTCGAACCTTTGTCGATTCCACCGGGACAGGGAGGGAACAATGAGCCACGATGTTAAAATTGATGATGTGTGAGTTTGAATGGAATGAGCAAACCGATCAACTCGATAAGACTTCCTAGTTTCATATGTCAAATAACATTCTATGTTAAATTAATCAGTATTTTGTATCAACCTGTCATAATTATTTGTGATTCATTTAATCGTTTGCCTTATCACGAATGATTTCAATTTTTATATCGTACAATTGAATGTATACACGCGGATTATAAGACTTTTTTTTCTTTTATTTTTGTTTTTATTATCCAAAGTATTATTAATTAATAATAATAATTATTAGGTCGACCCGAAAATTTCTTCCTTTTTTTGATAATTAGTTAAACAACCCTAGTAGCACAAAATATTGAATACATGTGTATTTAATAATATTAAATACGCATGTATTCAATATTTTTTAATATTTTGTGCTACTAGGGAATATTGTATGCGTAATTAAGGTTATTTTACTAAATAATATCAATTCTACCCTATTTTAGTTTTTTCTATGCTTTAAATTATTCTACCTCAAAATTATTGAGCCCGTAGAATTACTAAAAAAAAAAAAAAAGAAAAAGAAGAAACTTTTGGGACGACCTAATATATAGACATAAATAACCGTTGTTATCATGGAATAAAAAGAAGGAATGACATAAATTCTATTTAGTATTTCTTTTTCTATATAGTAATTATACAGTTATGTATTATTATATATAGTATATATATTGTTTGAAACAAGTATTATTTTTTTAGATACTCTTCTAGTTATTAATTATTCGATATTTACGATATATAATTTGTATATATAATTTGATAACTAATACTGTATCAATAGAAATTTAAGTGAATAAATGATTTTTATGTAAAAGAAAATTTGACGTTTGATTTAGAAAATAATATACAAGTCTTTAATAATTTCCTGAATATTATTTAATAGCTGCTAATAATCCTAGTTATCTCTATTATGATCTACGTAATACTGTAAGTACAAATTTTATACATATACATACATATATATTTATTGTATATGTCACTAAGGAAAGCTAGTTGGAAATATTCCATTTCTCTTAGGAATAGGCGCATATCAAAAAACGAGACGCTACGAATGAGGCAGCTGTTACATCTACGGAATAGCAATGTGTAACTTAGAGAAGATAGAAGAAGAGGAAACTTCTCTCTAGCATACTGTAAACTACCTCTTCGTCATTTTATTCCTTTTCCAGTAGCCATATTTTCGGGCAACACTCGAGTTTATTCTTCACATTACGCAGACCTTGCTTTATTGAGGTGCAAAGCAGGTAACCGAGAGAAATCACGATTCATGGCACCTTCTCCACTTTCTTGCTTTCTTTTTTTCTCTTTTTCCATCCTCCCCCTTTCCTTTCCTCCCCACCGATCACACTCGTCTTCCCCTATTTCCTCTTCCATGCCAACCCAAGTTACACTCCCCTAACTTCGATCTACCACCTATCCTCTTCCGAGTATAACCGTTGTTCCTACCTAAAATGAACTCAGCTAGGTACTTCCTACCTACGATAACAGCACCATCTGCAATAGGTGGAATTTTTTTGTCACCCTGTAGTTCAACGGCCGTTTATCTCTCGCTCGAGACGTCGTTAGCTCTTTCGTGAAAAGAGAAGATGGATGGTAGGTACAAAGGGCACATCGTTCAAAAAACCAGTTTCAACGCGAGAGTTTCCTCCTCCTCCTCCTCCTTCTTCTTCTTCTTTGTTCTTTCATTCTTTTAACACACTTTCAAGTATTCTTGATCTAGTATAGTTTTACGATTGACTTTAAAGACGATTTATTTTGTTTCGAAGTGTCTAGAACGCTCGGCTATTATATGTATGTTATCATCGGCTGTTTACATTTTGTCGTCGACTCGAGAAATACCTGGAAATATACATACACATTCATAATAGCCTGTATATGAGTGTATTGTTTTCTTATTCTTCCCCTCTCTCACTCCTTCTGACTCCTTCTCACTCACTCTATAGTATTTCATTATGTCAGATATTTGAATAAAAAGAAAACGTTTACCTCCTAGAGTGTCACCTTTAGAATGAGACATTGTTCTTTCGAATTTAATTTTGTTCATGCGCAGTGATGACTTCTACGATGAAATTTACGTCTAATGGGTATGTATCATATTCTAACGCATTTTACTTATATTTGTTATTTTCAAATGAATATACATTTGTTTAAATATTACATACTTTTAATGAATATACTTTAAATATTAAATTCTTTCGATTTGGTACTGTATATAATTCTAATTAATACGTAACATGGTTTCTACTTGATTTACTTTGATTAGATGATGCGAATAAACTTAATTTGAATCCTTTCAATATATAGATATATATGTACTAGTATATAGTTACTTGTATATGAGCTAAAAGAGAATCGATTAAAGTAGAGGTTTATCTGTGTAGGTAGATTGTAAACTAAAGATACAATATGCTTGAAGGAATCTTCGAGGGAGGCAATCTCTTCTAAGATCCTTCGTACTAATCAGACCAAGTACTACCAGATAGATATTCCTTAAATTGTTTCGTACGATTAAGTTTAATTTAGCAAAGCTCAAAAAAAAAAAAAAAAAAAAAGAAAAGAAGACTCGTCACTTAAAAAATCAAAGTCAAAGTATTTAATCTCACATCGAAAATGAAAGTATAATAAATTGGTGCTTGATATCGATTAGAAGAGGATAATTAATAAAAAAAAGAAAAATAAAGTTAAGAATGTGTAGGATTAATAGAAGTGTTCATTGAATTGACCCAAATGAAAAAATCGTTTGTTCGGTTGTCCGGAACATCCAGCTATCTGTTTGAAAATAGAACGATTTTACTGCGGTTCACTCGCATTGTATAAAAGTGATTTAGTTAAACCGAATTAAACCGAACGAAAGAAAATTATATCTGGCTGTAGTAGTTGCAATGAGTTGCATATATGTACCTTCTACTACTCCTGTTAAACCTTTAATTACTTGGGCGGATTTAATTTACATAACGAGTATGTTTAGTTCCTCGTTGGTTAGTAGAGGTATACACACATTATTCTTAATATTATTCATTTCGTCTAACGATTCATTAAAATGACATGCACTTAATTATCTCACTGTCTTTATTTCTTTATTTCTTTAATAAGAGCTTTCGTTAGAATGAGTCAATATAATAAATATTATTTTATCCTTTTCATTAAAAATCAAATTCACTTAAAACATTTTTATTAGAAAATTAGAATTAGAACTAATATAGGTAATTCATGAAACCACCTATTAAAGGATTTATAAAAATTTTTTTTTTTCTGCATTTATTCTCGTGGATGATTTTATGAAATCTGTTTTCAATGAACCATTTCATCACTCGACATATTCCAATGCTTTTATCTACCGTTGAAATTCACCACGACGAGACCGACGCGTGACATTAACCAATGTGCAACCGGAAATATCGTCTAGTGGTGAACCGACATGAGTTCGTTGATAAACTAGGAATTTACTTTCTACTAGTACTTTATCAATAGTCAAAGATGGCGTATGATAACTATTGATGAAACCCAATTTGTTAATTATTATTAATATTATTTAATCAAGTGAATTTTGATTAGAAAATTTTCTAGAAACAAAATAGAAAAAATATTAATTAAATATTAATTAATTTAACATATTTTTGGTTTTACGATTAATTATATTTTAATATATTTTTATATTTAATTTATTTGTATTTTAATTAGTACGAATTAGTTGTGTATCGATACAATAATTCAAAATAATATTTTTCATCATTTAAATAATAAAACCATTAAATTTTTCATAATATTATCAGAAAGAAATAAATCAAGGATGGATATTAAGAATAAAATACTAGGAAGTATTAAATAGAGATAAAATAGTATATTACTGTGTTTCTATGTGAATAATATATAAATGAAAAAAAAATGAAAGCTATTTACAGGATCATTAGCTTACTTTTTAAGTTTCGAAGCTTTCCTCGTTAAATCCTGTCCGCTTAGTATCGTATGTACAAAATGAGAGAGTGAGTTCTTACTGGTTGTAGTAAGAGAGAGAGAGAGAGAGAGAGAGTCGTGGTGGTTTCATCGTGTTGGAATAAAAGCTTTTCGTCGCTGTAGTTTGATACTACTATCCTTAGGGTTCTCAAGGCTTACTAAGTTCTCTCGCTCTCTAACTTCGTCCACGTAGAAACGTTTCTCGAAACTTTAGAATGCCTTGGTGTTTCTCTATTCGTGAATTTCACTATGTGAATAGCAATGTTTTTCCATTCATAATTCATATATCTATTATATACTATTAATATCGAATTAATATTTTATTAAAATATGTATTTATACATTTCTCTTATATTATATTATAATTATAAAAATAATTTGTAATATTTTGAGCTCTTATTTTAATATGTTCTCTGTCAAACTGTATTTGATTAAATGTTGTTATTATGTTATAAGGTATTTAAAATAATATATTATTTATTAATTGTTATATTTTAAAATTATTTATTCGTTTAATAATAATATTATAAGTTGTTTCATTATATATATATATATATATATATAATTAATAAATTGTACATTATACAATATTATTATATATAATATTACTATAATACAATATTACTATAATATTACTATTTATAGATAATGTGTATAATAATATATAATGTATTAACTAATAATATATTAATTTTTTTGAAGATAAAATGGGATAAAAATATAATATATAATAATAATAATAAAAAAAAAAAATAGTAGATATATTTAGGTTTATATATTTGATGATAAAAGTTAGAAGTTTTGTTACCTTCGAACAAACTTACACATCCAATTTCTCTACCGCAAGATCTCTCTCTCTCTCTCTCTCCCCTTTTTCATCATCTTACAGTCAGTCTCTCTAAGACAGATCAAAGCGCTTTATATTGCTGGAGAACTAGTTTGCAGTAAACATAAAAAGAAAAGTTCGCTTTTCTTCAAGTAGTCGTTATTGGATAAACGTAAACTGCAAGTAAGGATTCGAAAGTTGCCATTTCTTCGAGCAAAAAAAAAAAATAAAAGTGTAACTCGAGGCTTGCTTTTTTTCGGTTTCGCAAACTCTGTATTCCTTTTTCGACTTCAACGAAATCCACATCAGTTGTTGAGAGATTCAGGATTGCAAGCACATTACCCAACATAAAAGGGTCCGTAGGTCGCGTAAGGCATCGTCAGAAACTCGTTAGCTACCGCCTCGGGTTTTACTGATACCTTCGAGGGATTCGTTATTTCTTTTATCATCAAATCCTTATCGATACCAACTATCGAACACTCTACACGTATATCATCGTCATTAGTTTAAACCGATAATATTATTTTAATATACTTACATTTATCAATTATTATTTTTCATTTATTTTTATAATATTTTATTTGATCAAATGTTGTATCAAATACATGTCATACGTGTCATATATGTATATATGCACATATTTCAACATTACTTATATTCTGTACTTTAAAATATGAATTTTTGTACTTTAGATTTTACAGATCGTATTATTCATACACACACACACACACACATACATGTATTACATATACAAATTTCTACATAAGTTACTTTTCATATTCCAAAGTAAAATGTATTTTTTTTTGTACGTAACATTTCGCAGAATAATTTTATTCAATATTTTTAAAATTTAGTTATATATCTTCTTTCTCGTTTTTTTTCTTTTTTTTTTTTTATTCTTATTCCTTTTTATCGTTTACTATATATTATGAAAGAAGAAGTATCGTTGGTATATTTATATTTTTGATCGACATAGACGAAATAATTTTAACTCGTGTCAAGGCCGAGACGAGAAAAAAGGTGAACGTCGTTTTACAGTAAGAAATGGAGCGAGAAAAATTTGTCGAACGAGAAAACGAAGTAACCTATTGGAGCAATGAGACGAAAGAAAAAGGAAAACTGAACTGGGTGAGTGACCGCATTCCCGTGAAATAAATCACCACTTTTTCCTACGAAACCATTTCTCAAAGTTTCCGTAAAAGGGCCGGAATACAAGCGAGTGACCCATGTCTCGATACAAAACAAAAAGAATAAGAAAAAAAAATAACAAAACAATATACACACAAAAAAATGGAACAACCCTTTTCTCATGAACTGTTCGAGAACAATTCGAAAATTTGAACATTTGAAATATTTATTTATTAATGTGTTTATACAAAATCTAACTTATTCAATTAATAATGGATTCATTTAACAAGTAATATTATATTTCATTAGAAAATAAAATTAATAATTCTTTTCAAAATTTTTATAACTATTAAATAAAAATTATATAAAAATTCTACAAATATTGCTATATAAAAATTATATTAAAGTGTATAAAAATTCTATAAATATATTACTATATATAAAATTTATAAATATTACTTTATAAAAATTATATAAAATTATATAAAAATTCTCTAAATATTACTATATATAAAATCTATAAATATTACTATATAAAAATTATATAAAAATATTACTATACAAAAATTATATAAAAATATATAAAAATTGTATATAAAAATAAATAAAAATTCTGTATAAAAATATACATATAAAAAATATATAAATATTCTATAAATATTATAATACTATATTTACAAACAAATAAGAATTATGACAAAATTTATAATGAAAAACGGATAGGAATATTATTTCCAATGATTCATTGCATATCGAATATGTTTTCCGTAACTAAAGGATATCGATATATCTATAAATGGTAAATAGATTTAGGATAGAAATGCTTGTGTGTAGTTGGGAACCTTAAATTTAAAGAAGCAATATCAGCAAAATCACTTTTCCAACGTTTACGTATTTACTAGTGGCAGACCAAATAGCGCATTTTCCAAGGTACCTTATATTCTATCTTTTCTCTCTTTCCTAAACCTTTGCTAAGAGAAATGGCCAGAGTTATATCTTGGTCGCAACGTGGATGCGTATGTCTTCTTGAGAATACATACATTCATACATAGAATAGAATATATAAATACATGTGTACATGTATTGTATCGAAGATAAGAAAAGAGTAAGAGAGATAGTAAGGGTAGAAAGGGATGGAGGGTGGAAGGGAGGACTAGTATGAGAGAGAAAAAGAGAATCCTGTCGTCTATACTACGCTTTATTTGTTTGTTTTCGAAGGAGGAACCTCTCACAGAAATATATTTCAATGTCGTTTCTTGTCGTCGAAATGTTGTTACATACGAAAAACCACTCTCCCAGTTCTAACAACACACGTGTGTGTGTGTGTGTGTGTATGTATGTGTGTCTACTCATATTTTGCGTATTTTCAATATCAACGTATTAAAAGACGTGTACCGAAAAACAGGGAGGGGGGAGGGGAGTTGGTACCACGGGGAAGTAAAATACTTTTCAAAGTGTAAAACATTTTTCAGTCCTGAGATATGTAAATCGAAAATTGTCGAAATGATTTGCTGTATACTAACTTGAGAAAGAGAGAAAGAGAGAGAGAGAAAATATTACAAGCTCGTGTGTTAAAATTGAAAATTTTTTTTCTTTTTAGAAATATGAATATATATATATATTATGATTTAATATCAGGATACCGAATGTATTTGATTTAGAGTAAATGAAAAAACTTTGTGGAAAATATTTTTCTAGTTTTTTAAACGTTGCTATTCGTTTCTTTTTTATTTTTTTATTATTTTTCTTTTTTTTTAATAAACATAATATCAACGATCATTTATACGAGAAAAATATTATTTTTCTTTGAAATTTGTTTACAGGGTTGTATATTTTATATTTTATTAAAAATACAAATCATGAATAATAAAAAAAACGTTAAAATTACAATCCAATTGTAAATACTATTACGATAGTAATAAAATTTAAAATGATGTCAATGTAATTTTGTAACTAGTACTTTAACCCAACCCCTATTCAACATATTTTCTCGAGTTGAGTTATGAACCAATATCCTTGAGTGTAAATGGATATTGTAGGTGGTCCTGGTATTAAACGGGGTTTTGTGTTTGGCACGATCTTAATGACTTTTAATCTCTGAGACCAATAGCAATTTTGAGAAACGTTGAAAATTATTGAGAAAGCACCCTCCTACTAAAATGCAATATATGACCCGAGTTTTTTTTTTTTTTGTTTTTTTTTAATTATTTTTATATACAATTTTCTTCCTTACATAGTTTTCTCGAAATAAATATTATCCGCGACTTTACTACAAGTAGATTAGAAAATGTAAGCTGGAAAATTTATGAATAGAATGTCATCATACTATTTGATACAATATACGATAAATTGCAGGAGTAATTTTACAGATACATATAATAGTWATAATAATAATAATCATCATCATCATTTATTACTGCAATAGTCTTTTCAACATTACCCACGATTATTTTCTCGAATATTAAACAATTTTGTATGACTCTTGAGTGCATTATTGGATAGAGCAATTTCTAGAAAGGTAATACAGATGGAAGAAAATTTTCATTCGAATTACGATCCAATATCGTCGAGCTGAAGTATTTCTCTCCCTTGTTATCTATGTATGTATGTATATATATATGCTTTACCGAGTTTGATATTAAATCTATATAGTGGGTAGTCAAGTATTTATACATGTGTGTAGGATGTTCATAACAAAAAAGAAATATAAAAAAAGAAAAGAATAGATAAAAAGACTCCTTAAATAAATTCGTGCAATTTTCTTTTACATATATATATATATCTTTTATATCATTATTTTATATCAGAGAATAGAAATAATTTCAATATGACATTTATGAGAAAGATAATAGCGTTAAAGTAGAATAATCTTACGTGAATCGTAGTGGAAATCATGATCATCATCATATATACATCTTAAAATTGGTTTTCTTCATCGTAATGTCGATGTTTACTTCAACTCGTTCGTGATATTATTAGTCTCGAATAAAATGGTCGCTTTATTTGCCTTTTCTCCGTGTGGTCTTTAGAAATAGTAGTAGTAGAAACGTGTCGTAACTAAAGCTGTTAAAATATAATGTTGCCTTGGGCTTTAGCTAACGTTCATCTCATCAAACTAACGAATTTTATATCTTTATATCTATGCATCTAGATACTGATTGTTTGCCGAGCTGTAAAACATCCCTCGAGTATATTAAATAAATGCAAGACTATGAAAACACCGTAAATTCGACGATCATCAATTGTACTCACACACACAGTGTTAAGAATAATCCCAACTTGATAGGATGTATATTGTTTATGGTTTGCGTTTATTTCTTTTTTTCCTTTTTTAATATCGAAATTAAATCGTATAAATGTAATACTTACGTAATAATACTTTTTATTCAATATTAAATCGACGATCTTTTAGAAAAATTATTACGTTCAATTTTTCTTTTATTTTTTTTTTGTCCATTGTTTGATTAAATACATGTAAATTTTTACATTTTTCTTATAGAAATGATAAAAATTATTCTTCAGAAAATATTGATTCAACGTATCAGTATATTGTTAGTATTACTGTAGTATATTGTTTTTATATCGTGATAAACGTTTAATCGTTTGATTATTTTATTTTATATTGGAATTAATTCATTTTTCACTACGTTTGTTTAATTTCAAATTTAATCGACAAATACGAAAAGAGAGTATTACGATCAACTTATTTTTTTATTGAAAACGTTCAGATTCGATAACGAATTTTAATATTTGACGTATTAAATAAATATTGCCTGGAAGCAATACTAACCAAATCATCCCTCTTTCCCATCCCCTATCATCAACCTTCTATTCATTATTTCAAGCTTATGAACGAAAAAGTTGATACATTGAACTGATTTTTATTATTTGTAAAAAAAAACTTATTTATAATTATTATATTAATATTATTATTCAAAAATTAAAATGTTATAATATTATAAATTCTCTTTGTTAGGAATATTATATTACGTATAAGAAAATTAATACACATTTTCTTTTTATTTAAATATCTGACATAAAGAAATACTATAGAGAGAGTGAGAGTGAGTGAGAAGGAGTGAGAGAGAGGAGGAATAAGAAAACGAAACACTCGATACACAGGCTATTATGTGAATGTGTATTTATATTTGTAGATATTTCTCGAGTCGACGACAAAACGTAAACAGCCGATAACATACGTATAATAGCCGAGCGTTTGACACTTCGAAAGTCCCCTCTACTAAGGTTACGTAGTAATGTATCTCGTATTCGTCTTCTATCCTTCAACGAGATAACATAAACGAAAACTAGACGTATTAAATTATTTAATAATTTTATTTCTAACGTTATCATTTTGATTTTAATAATTTAAAAAGTCTTTCACATTGCATAGAATGGTATAAAAACTGGTTCATTTTTTATGTTACTCTTTATTGAGTTTACTGATACAATTATAGTTTTATTTAGACAACTTTAAAGATTTTTAATAAATATTTTTACTAACATTATATACTTGGTATGCAATTTAATAAGCTAATATAATTGCATATTTTGATAAATTTTACAAATATTTAATAACTTTAACTTTTAATTATGTCAATTTTCATAGATTATTAAATTATTTCTTTATATTTACCATTGAATATTTTTGATAGAATATTCAATCGTTTTAATGTGTGCTCTGCCTTCAGAAATGATTTACAGGAAATATTGTAATATAATCTTTAGTATATTTTAGCTTTTTCAGACTTTTTATTTAATTTTATTTTATACATCGTCATCCTAAGGGTAGGATACCCATCCTGCAGTCATCAATCAAGATTAAAAGTTAGTATATTTTCCTATCATACATTTTTATGATAATTTCAATGGGTTTTTCTTACGACGATGATATTAATTGTTCTTTTTCCTCTTTTCTTTTCTATTTCAGAAAATCATTGCAATCATGCGTGTAGATTCAGTGTTGTTCGTCGCATGTTAAAATTTCGTTTGCTCGGTTAAGAAACTCGCAAGTTTCTTTTATTCAGTTTAAACGTGTGCTCATCGTCATCCTAAGGGTAGGAGACTCATCGTGCATTCATCGTGCATTCATCAAAGTAAGTATATTTTTGTATTAAATAATTCCTCAAAAATTTTATAGCTTTTTTTGTAATATTAATGATATTAATAGTATTGTTTTTTTATTTCTGTTTTAGATTGCAATCGTGCGCGAAACAATGTACGGGAGTGTTTTATCGTTCAAATATAATTAAAATCACGGCGTAGAAGCACGTTCGTTCATTAATTTTTAATTCCGTCGCGTTTCGCGAATTATTTTTAAGAATTATATATATTAAATTAACTGCGACCAATGCAGTTATTGCATTAGAGTTTGTTCGTGTAAAGTTGTATTTTTATCTAAAAATAGTCGTACAGACTGTTCGCGTATTAAAGTCAGTGCATCAGTGAATATTTAAAATTGTTTGTTTTAATTGACTGTGTGCAAAGCAGTCTTTGAATTAGTTGTAGAATCAGTGATCGGACGAGTAATAAATTAAAATCAAACGCGAATTAAAGTCAATGTTGATCGTCACATGTTAAAGTTTCGTTTGCTCTGTTAAGAAACTCGAAAGTTTCTTTTATTCGGTTTAAACGTGTGCTCATCGTCATCCTAAGGGTAGGAGACTCATCGTGCATTCGTCGATAAAGATTTAAAGTGAGTATATTTTGGTAATAAATAATTCCTCAAAAATTTTAATGCTTTTCTGTAATAGTAATGATATTAATAGTATTGTTTTTTATTTCTGTTTCAGATTGCAATCGTGCGCGAAGCAATTGCATTACTACGGGTCAGTGTCTTAGATCGAATGGCCCATGTGAAGTGACCGGGAGTGAAATTTTTATTCTTGCATTTGACTGCGTGCAATGCAGTCTTTGAATTAGTTGTAGAATCAGTGACCGGTCGTATAATAAATTAAAATCATACGCGAATTAAAGTCAGTGTTGTTCGTCGTATAATAAAATTTCGGTTTCGCGATAAGAAACTCATCTATAGTTTCTTATTTTCGTTTATACCGCGTTATTAGATTCACGCGAGGTGCATCGCCATGGTGCAATAGTGCTGCATCTCATTGGAATACATTGTAAATATCTATTTTTATTTACATTTTATTCGATTTTATTTTATATAATTTTGGATAATATTTCAGATAACTTATCGTTTTGTTCTATTTTATTTTACAGATATAACCATGGATTTTCATCCTTTCAAAGATATGGAATGAATTCTCCGATGGATCTTCTTCGAGGAACTCTCTAATCATCAGACTGCAATACTTGCTACGAAGTAGGAGTGTTTTGGAGCCACCGCAGAACTTCTAATGCCAACTGTTCATGTTTCGTATATGCGTTATTTTAATTCTAAAATTTCACATATATGTTATATAATGGTTGGTAACGAGTGAGTCAAAAAATTTAAAGTTCCTTCGGTGTTCAATCATGCTGAGGATGAAAGGTCCTAATCGGCACGAGCTGCTGGTTGTAATTATTTAAATAAATTATTGACGAGCGCATGAGTAATTCCTTTTTAGGAGTTACTTATGAAAATTTTATATTGTATTGTATGTTTTATTACTAGTTCATCAATACCAATTAGTTCCTTAAATGACTATTTTATAAAATATATGTATAAATGCATTTCTGAAGGTACACACATGTTCATACACTAAATATATATAATTATTTTAAAAGTAAAAAAGAAAAAAAAAAGAAAAAAAAAGGAAATGAAACACGATTCGGCAGAAAAAGGATGTTCCCAAAGCGTTTAACGAACGTTTTCGTTTGATCGATCCTTCGTTACAGAATGGCATGAAGCTTTCTCTATTTCTCTTTCTCTCTTTCTCTTTCTCTCTTTCTCTTTCTACGAGCCTGAGCCTCGTAGTTTCCGTTTAACTTCAACGATCGACCTATTACTATTCATTCGGAAACGATGATACCGAATCGAGTGAAAGAGGTTCCGCAGTTTGAAACGATTCCGACCTACTAGTCAATCCCTTCGATCGATAGATAAATTCGATTCTTTTTATCTTTCATTCTCTCACTCTTACTATCTTACTCTCTCATTTTCTCTCTTTTTTTTCTTTTTTTATTCACATTAATTTTTTTTTTTTGGGGGGGGGGATTTCATACGATAAAAGATATTTGTTAACTTCATGTGTGAAAAATCTCGAATTAATTTATGTCCTATCATAGAATTATATCTTCCACATATTCGAATTTAATCTTCTAATTGAGCTTAAATTTGATTGGACTAGATGCTAAACAAATCTTGAATTTATTTTATTTCTATTATTTTTTAGATACATTTTCTATTATTATTATTATTATTATTATTATTATTATTATTATTATTATTATTATTATTAGGATAAAATATATTATAACATCTTTCACTGGCAAATCTACTGTCAGAGTTTTCAATCCCTTTAAAAATTCATAACGTCGTGTTAAAGGATTAAAAAAATAAAGAAAGAAAAAAAAATAACCAAGTATAAGGAACTTTAAAAAGATTTCACGAATCCTATTTAACGATAGATCAACGTAAGATAAAAAGAAAGATAAAAGGAAAGGAAAGGTATCTGTAGAAGGAAAGAAGCGTGTTACGTGGTTATAAATTGAGGAAGGTTTGGAAATAGTAAGGTCGAAAAGGGAAATCGATCGATGAGGGAATAAGAGAGAGAAAAAGAGTGTGTGTGTGTGTGAGAGAGAGAGAGAGAGAGAGACGGGTTTCGCGAATAACGAGCTCTCGTAGTTCGCGTCGGGATAAGTGCCGGGAATATCGACGAGCCAAGTGACGACGCGCCAAGAGCCGTTCCGTGCGAAAGAACATAATAGGAGGAGGAGAAGGAGGAGGAGGGATGGARGAAGGAGGGAAAGAGGAAGGAAAGGCTTGGGAGTTGAACGGGGGGTTGTGTAGGTAACAGGGTGAGAAGGGGGTGAGGTGCGGTGACGCGATGCTGAGGGTTGGTTTGTATTCGAGACGACGGTAAAGCTACGGTTCGCGTTATAACCCACTTTGGTGCATGTACGTGGCAGCTTGCCTGTTTTACGCTTCTGGCCACGATACTCACTAGGTACTCCTCCTCCTCCTTCTCCTCTACGTATACACGCTTTACAAAGAAGAAAATACGAGTTGAAATTCACGTGGATAGTACCTTTATTCTTTTCTAACTGAAGAGAAATTAAAGGGGTAAGTTTGAAGTTACTAAGGCGTGACACTACACTTCTTGTTCTCGTTTAGAAGTGGAAGTAAGAGTACAAGAGATAGAGAAAGAGAGAAATAAGGTGAAAGGGTAAGAGGGGGATTCATTAAAATTATATTGGGGCTAGCGAGGATAATGATAGTCTAAAGCTAACACACTCTATACTCATCTCTCCTATCCTTTTTGTTAAACGTATAGAATATTCTCGCTAATGCTACCTAGTTTTAGCTTAGAACATACTTATTGTAGCTAGAAAACTGTTAAAGTTCTGGTCAAGAGAGAACGAGAAAGAAAGAGATGGAAAGAGAGAAATAGGGTTGGAAAAGTTCACCCGGTTGTTTCAAGAGTGTCATCTCCCTTCTGACTATTCGTCACTTTTTATCCTCAAGTATTAATTCTACAACATTCTCTCTCTCTTTCTCCTTCCCTCTCTTACATATAATGAATGTTCCTTTGTACAATTATTTTTCTTTATTTTTAATCTAGATTAATGTTACTTACTTTTTCTCTTTTTCTTCTTCTTCTTTTTATTACTACTCACTAAATTATGGTGTTTTTCTTTTTGTTTTTTTTTTTGTCATCGTAGAAATAGTTTCTACGTTTTCGAATATCCTATGCACAGCAATATTGGGGTGATACTGGCTTGCTCAAGGAAATTGAGAGTAATGCATTTTCACGTTTACRAAATCAGCTCTTTCTTTCTTTGTTTTTTTTTTCCTTTTCCCTTTTTTCTTTCTTTCTTTCTTTCATTCTTTCTCCAACCAATGAAGCGAGTACGAAGACGACGAGGGTACGGCGAATTGCAGGTGCGACCTCGTTCTCAAGTTCATTCGTGTGCGTTTCCTTTATGCTCCTTGTGTCTTTTTTTTGCATGTATATCTATACACAGAGTTATTTGTGTGTGTAGAAATATCTATAGCAATGTGTGTTCACGCGTAATACGTGTCGCTTGATCTGGAAAAGTCGTATGTCTTATATACGAGAACGGAAAAGGAAGATATTGCACTTTTGGAAAGATTTAAACTGCAATGGACTGCAGAGACTCGTGGAGGCTGTCCAAGTTGAAAAGTGAAGGGATAAGTATATTGTCAAACTGTGTTTTTAAAATATTATCGAAAATTTCTCTTATTAACAAAAGGGAATAATACGACAAATAATATTATAATTATTAGTTTCTTTCTATTATGAAATTATTAGTAGTTGTTATACCATAAGAAAATTGCATGCAACAATCGTGATTACTATAATCAGTATTGGTAAAGAATTTCATTACGAACTAATATTAGAAATAATGAAAAATAAACTAGAAATAAAAATAATACAGAAAAAAATGTGGATCGAATATGAGAAGAGGAAATCTGTCAGCGTCTATCTACAAATCGTATACGCGATAATCCCTATTGACTTCGTACCAGGTGTTCCGTAAAAATTGACGGTCATACATTGTCCGTTATCCCAGTTCATAGTCAGTTCTTGAATGTCAACGATGCGAGGAGGAATATAACGTACCAACACATAATTCTACATAAATCCTATACACCTTTTCAATCCCCACCACTGAATGAAGTGCAGTTAGTAGAGTATTCCCTTTACTCGTGTTTTCAGTTTATTTTATTTTTATTTGAATTCGTTGCTGAACTCTTTACAAACACACACACACACACCCACACATACAGGAGACACCTATACATTAATAAACGATTGGAGATCATTTATAAAGTTTTCTACGATTAAAAGTCAAAAGTCATGAGAGCGCAGTTAGTTGAGTGCGATTCGATAATGTAGGAGGATTCGTTAAAGATACGATCATTATCTAAAGTAATTTGAAGTATATTTCTGTCAGTTGGTCGTATTCCTATCTTCTTCTTTCCCCTTCGAAGATCCCCAAAGATCCCTGAAGTACTTTAGGTACGTGAAGAGCTTAGATAACAACACATCTCAGAGAGTTCTTCTAAACTTTTCTTACTTTTTTTGTTACTTAAACCGACCGCCCAGTCACATGCCGGTTGCTTTTTTCTTTTCTTTTTTATTCTATTCTCGACTTGACAATCTTACTATCAACCCCTTTATCACTTCCCCTCTTTATCACCCCTTTCTACTGTCGTCAGGTACGTCATTGCAAGGATGGTCGTGCAAGGAGAAGATTTTCTTATTTTTTTTCTCTTTCTAACTAGTCTGTTCATCTCTCTCTCTCTCTCTCTTTTTATCTTTTATTTTCCTTCTTCTTCTTCTTCTTCTTATTCTTATTCGTGTCTTTCTCACCTTTCAACCCTGTTTTCTTAAGAACTTTCGAGCAACAGTTTGACAAAATGCAGATTTCCTTCGTTTCCCTGACGACAACGATTGCTTTTTCTACACCCCTCTTTACTTCAACCTCTCTTTTCATCTCTAGTCTATCTATCTCTCTCTCTCTCTTTAACTCTCGTTTCGAGAGTTAAGCTCGGGCTTCGTCATCCTTCTTCTTCTTCTTCTTCTTCTTCTTCTTCTTCTTCTTCTTCTTCTTCCCTTTCTTTCCTTTTCTACCCTACTGAAACTCCTCTTCTATCTTTCCTCACCTTCTCTCGAGCAAACCACCAATCTCCCAAGCTGTTACCGATATCAGTAAGGCCACGTCGAACAGACATGCGCTGAGTGATAAGTAGAAGACGAAGGGGAAGAGAAAGAGAGAGAAAAAGAGAGAAATAGAGAGAGAGAGAGAGAAAGAGAGAGAGAGAGTCTCTTAACACCAGACAGTTTTATCCATCTAGAAAGGCTAACGTCTTTCAACGACCGATCCACCAACGACGCGAGCTTATAAAAGCTTACGAACTCGCGTCCTCTTTATCCATCGCTTTATTCCTTTCTGCTTATTTCGATTTTATATTCCACTTTCTTCTAGTCTGTTGAATAATAATAAGACATTGGAGATTAATACGAATACATACGGTTTATATATAAACAACGTTAAATATACGCGTGAACTTTTTAATCGAAATATATTTAACCCATTGACTGTCAACTACGAAATATCTCGTAGTGTGTACTGCAATTTTAGATTAATTACAAATGGTTATTTGCGTTAAGAATTATTAACAAAGTTGAATGAAATATTTATATGATGTAAAAAATATTAATTATCAATTATTGTAAATATCATTGTAATATTATATCAGTAAGAATATTTTATTATTATATATTTTGTAAAATTTAAGGCGAGACGCTTTAAATATCTCTGGCAGTCTCAATGGGTTAAATATTTTTAAATATATATTTTAATACCTTTGGATAATTCCTTTTTATTAAATTGGCTGTTCTAATAAAATAATTGAGATTTTAGTTAGAAATTTAAAGTTCCTTCAGTGCTCAGTAATGTCAAGGATGAAAAGTCCTACTTGGTTTGTAATTATTTAAATAAATTATTGACGAGCATACGAGTAATTCATTTTTTAGGAATAACTCATGAAAATTGTACAATTTTGTATATGTTAGGTCGTTCCAAAAGTTTCTTCTTTGTTTTAAAAAAAAAAAAAATTATATTACGCATGCAGTATTGTTTAATTTATCACCAATAAAAGAAAGACATTTTCAGGACGACCTAATATTTTATTAGTTCAGGATAGGTCTTTTTGTTTCATTGGATAAATTAATTTAATTAACTGTGCAATTAATTTATGCACTTTCTTTCATATTTCTTGTTTTGCTTGCGTTAATAGTGTATTAATTACGATTTTATTCAGACAAGCATGTAATGTTGTTTTACTTGCATTCCTTTTTGATTTTGATATATTGATGCTTCGATATTAATAATAAATGAACCATGAAGATATAAATATTATTTTTTTCAAATATATATGTAGAGTGGGATTTCTGAAGACACACATAAATATGACATGTAATACATTTTCATGTTTAATATGATTTGATAAAATTGAATTACGTTGAAGTATTTTATTAATATATTTTTCCTAAGATAGATTTGTTCTTATCGAAGATAAAAGATTTCCTTCGAAGTAAAACAACAATACCTGAATTTTTATCGTTAGTAAAATAAGAATATCTAACAAACGTTTTCTTTCATATTCGTAGGACGTTCCAAATCAAATATTTCATTTCTTCTCGAAATATTTACTCTCCTAATTTTCGTGTATAACAAATGCTTTGATAAAAAGGAATAGTCTTGCAACTTTTTTTAATGTACTATCTCTTAACGATTTCTTTTTCTTTGAAAAGAAAATATATATTTTGATTTATGTTCTTTTTGCAAATATTTAAAAGAAACCAACATAAAAAAAACACACACACACACACACACGTAAACGAGAAACAATAGGTTCGATCATTATCGTAATTTTACAAATTTAATCAAAGTATTTAATTAAATATATTTATAAATTATATTACGAACATTTTCCAGCTAACAAACACGCATGCATGCATATACGTATATGTGCATACGTGTAAATTTTTTAATGTTAACGATATTGAAAATTTGTAAATATTTTTGTATGTTCACTAGTTGTTACTAAGTAACCTAAGGTTATACATATTTCTTACCTTTATTCCCTTTTCTTCTTCCCCTTTATTTTATCCATCACCCTTACTCGTACACCTTACCTTTAGCTGCTCTTTGGTATGCTCTTGTAGATAAATAATAAATAGCTAAATGGGCGGCCTGTCAGATAGCTTCGCGTACATTTAGTCCCATCTTACGCTTAGTACCGGATACGGAGCATTCCCATGACGTTAAAGGACGAAAATACGGAAACTATATGGAACAATTTTACTTACTACGCGTGATATACGTACATTTGAAAAGGGTGAAACACACAGAGAAAGAGAGAGAAAGAGAGAATAAGGGTGAAAGGAATGAGGGTGAATACGCAAAGTGGCACTTGTCTCGTCACGTGACATTTCTACCTGGTTTCAACAGTCGTTTCCTTTCCCTGCAACCCCCCTCAACTTTTCCTTTCCACCCTTGTTAGTCGCTTTTTCCGCATTTCTTAGTACCGATTTAATGAAGTTATTTACACAGCACTTGTCTTTCGTGTTCTTCATACACTTTTCACGTTTCCAAATATTTCTTAAGATCAACACAATCCCCTTTGAGATAAAAAAAAAAAAGATAAAAATAACTATTTGACATATTTGAATATTGTAATAACGTTCATATATTGTCAATGATATTTTATGCGATTTAAAATATGAAATATTTGCATTTTTATTGAAACATAAATGTAGTATTTTAACACGTTTCGTTCCACGTGTACCCCAACGGTGGTACACGTTAAACTTGTTCTTCAGGCCACGTTTACCACCAATAGTACACTTACCATTAGACATATTTATTTAATGCACTAAAAATGTATGTTTATAACAAATTTTATTCTGTAAAAAAATATTTCTATTAAAATGTTGATGCATTATATAAAATGCAGTATAGAACAAAGCATATGAGTTTGTTTAATGGTTATATTTACAATAATTAATAATTACATGTAATAGTTGATTTTGTTAAAGGAAAATTAAATGGTCTGAATGACAAGTTAGGTAAAAAGGGCTTGTGACACGTGACGTGTTAAATGAAATTATATCGACACTTTAATTTTAGTAAAATAAGGACACGTATATAAAAAACATATACGTTTTGAAATGATTACAACAACGGTTATAGATTATTTTCATTATTTTCTATTATGCAATGCTTGTAAAGAGATTTTATCATTTTAGGAAAATTCTAAAATCCTAAACAGTGGTTGTAATATTTGGAAGTAAAGCCAGTATAGTGGTATAGCCTTGATTGCTTCAATATCTGTTGGGTTTCTGCTTCGCGTAATCGTAGACAAGTAGATTTGGAATCTTCCTCGATCGCGATTTCAAGGGTCCGTAATCCAGAATAGGTAATCTTGGAATTACCTTTACCACAGCTTCCTTCTCTTCTCTTCTACCACCACCACCACCAACTCCAACTTCATCTCCAACTCCTCTTACTCCTGCTGTTCCACCTTCTTGGACGTTAACTTTTCGCTTAGCCGACTCGTACCAGGAAGAAACATAACAATACAGTAGAACTAGAAGATAGTAAACGAGCTCGACCGCGCTTAGCAGAGAACCTCCGAGAAACAAACCGATAATACCGCCGAAGGACACTGCAATACATACAACAATAATTTCTTTATTTTTTTTGTTCTAAATTATTTGTTTGTTTGTTTTTTTTTTTTTTTTGAATAAAATGTAAAAGTTTTTTGTTTTGTTAGAAAAATCGTGATCACAAAAAATTCAAACGTTTAATAACATTTGCAAGATTAATGATCATTAGTTAGGGATAATGGTGAATTGTTAATTTATTGAAACAAATGAATTTTGGGGTGTTTTATTTGTTATCTATTTGAATTTTAAATAGTTTTAATAGCGTATGATTCGTGTCGAGAAATTAATATCTCATTGATATAATTTTAGTGATTTAATAGTTGGAATTACACGGTTTCTTTCCCTAATAAATTTAGGGTGTTCTTTTTCTTTTTTTTTAATTTAAATTGTCGAAAATTAAGAATCTCATAAACATACTAATTTAATTAAAGAACATAGAAAACAGATCTCGAAAACTAAATATCATTACCAACGTTTATATATATATATATATATATATATATTTACTTTTCATTGACTTCCATAAGTGTAGATGTAATAATTGAAAAAGAAAAGTAGAAGAAAAATCAACGGAAAAAGTTTAAAAACTCTTTTTCCATTTACGAAAGAAAATAATGTGGGTTGAGTATACCTGGCATACTTACAAAAAAAGAAAAAAGAAAAAGAAAAAGAAAAAAACAATTGATAGAGAACGATCATTTTCGTTAGCTAGATAATACGTGGTTTTGCGAAACGACTAAGGTGGAATTAATTCAATATGAATGAAAAGTTTCGGGAGATAAATTTATAATCCTACAGAGAAGCAAGGAAAAGGGAAGGGGTGGTGAGCTTGGTTAAAGGGGGATGAAAATGTATGCGAGTTATCCTGGAGGGTCTCAGAGTGTGGATAGGGGGTGGGGGGTATATGGTATGGCGCGTGCGAATAAATTATGTAGTTCCAAGCGTTCCGAGAACATCGTAATTCGGCCTCGTAAAATTTACTGGCTGTATAAAAACTCGATGAGAGAGAGAGAGAGAGAGAGAGAGAGAGAGAGAGAGAGAGAGGGAGAGTGAGAGAGGGAAATGAAGTAAAAAAAAAGAACAAGAAGAAAAAAAGAAGCAAAATAAAAAGAAAAAAGAAAAAAAAAGGATATCGTTAAAACAATTGGTGAAATAAATGGTGGTAGCAACGAGTAAGTAACTGCTGTTTGGTGTGAGACAATTTAAAAAGTGCAAAACTAAGATAAAGTGAGAAAAATGGTTAACCTAATCGATGTTTCTTTATTTTTCTTAATGATAACAGGTACTCTCTTATTAGTTTGTTAAAAGGTATTTCTGTACGTGCATAAAGTCATTAGATCAGATTTCATGGAAATTTTTGTAGGTAATCTCGAAGAAGGTTTGTAAAAAAAAAAAAAAAAAGAAAAGAAAAAGGAAACAAGAGCTTTGCTATAACAATGCTAGTAGGGCATCGTGGAGAATAGTGAATAGGATGGAAGCCACTCGTTGTGCTTTGGTTGGATATGGTAATCTAGGATGACGTCAATTACCAAGAAGGGCGAATTTCGATAAGACAATATCTGTCTTATATCGAAAGCTCGTTTGCGTCTCGAAATGCACGTCCATGGTGATATCCTTGCTTCCTGATATCGGTACTATGGTGAATCGTGGCTTGTAGAAATAATATTCGCATTCCGGTGGGCAATCGCATATCATTCCTGGCTTGTCGTCGGCTATCTGTGTGTCTTGCAGCACGTAATACGAATTAAATATATCTGCATTGTAAAAGAAAAGATAACAAAATTTATCTATGTGTATGTATATATCTTATTGATACAATTATGGTACCTGAGAATGTTATAATCCATTTAAGAATTCAAATAAAAATATTGTTGTAAACTTTTTTCATGGTAATTATTTGACTAGAAGAAACAAATGTTTCCACAATAAAAAATATGACTGTCAACATTTGTAAATTATATTAGAGAAAATTTCATATTTGGTCATATAATCAATCGGATCTTAACACTCTTGGGTACTTAACATTTAATTCTAAACTATATATGAATCGTTAATAGGTTTAAATAATTAAATAAAAAAATAATATTTCAATATATTAATATAAAATAATTAATAATAATTTACCGTTGTTTTCCGCTAAACAAATAAGATCAGTTACGTTGCAATCACGATCTTTGGTTGCTGAAAAATATAAATATATAAATTTATTTATAAAGAAAATTTATAAGATAGTTATATCAAACATCTATATATATATATAGCACACAGAGATTGTGAATAGTATAAAAGGAAGATTTAAAGTAGGTAGAGTAGTGAAGGACGGTCTCACTGGATGGAAATAGAAAGGACGGGTTGCAGCCGCAGTACTTGACCGCGTAAGCTTGCTTGCAAAAAGATATGCAGCTTTGCTGGTTGTAGACTCCACTCTCGTCGTATTTGCACGGCATCCTGTCGTCGTCTAACTCAAGGACTCGTTGTGTAGCATATCCCGAAATACAGTCTAAGGCGATGCTGAGAGCAACGCCGACTGGTATCATGGTGCCACTGCTAGGCCAAACTCTCGGTCCTTGTATCATCACGTTCCCACCGTCTGTTTCTTCTGAAACGTGACAGATAAAGAACAAGAAAAAAATGAAAAACCAACAGACGTTTTATAAAAGATAGGATAATAAATGGTTTCACTATGCTTATCTCGAAAGATTTTCTTAACTTGAGATTTTATTAAACACGTATAGTTCTTTTTTTTTTTTTATATAATGTTGAGTTAAATAAATGGATTCATTTATTTTTTTTTGATTTAATTGATTTATATTTTTGTTATAAATTTGATTGATTTTTTGGAGTCAATTATATTTCGTGATGCTTGATTTTAAAGTTAAGCAGATATAATTAAAATATAAATATATAGGATGATCTGTAACTAGTGGTACTATTTTCTATTAGTATTTGGAAGACACATAAATACATAATATTATGATTTTCATATATATTTATTTAAAAAAAAATATATATATATATATATGTCATTATTATGTGAGACTGATAATCTCTGATAATTGCATTTGAAAAAAAAAAAAAAACACAAAGAATATACATTATAATGCGATAATGTGATTTATCTCAATTATTCTCGACAAATATTATTTATATTCAAAATAATACTAGTTCTTTTTTTTTACCGTAATACGATTGAAGCAAAATCCAGAAAATATTTTCCGGTTCAACGTAATGTTCGATACGAAACACCCCCAACATGAATATGTGTTAATACCAAATCTACCAGCGCACTTTACGTAATAGACGTTTTTACTTTTTTTTATTTAATAGTTCGCTACAAATATCATTTGTTTTCATTAAATTCGATTAAATCGAATAAAATAATAAAAAGTGAAAGGAAAAGAACAATGCTATGAACATCGAAATTAGAATTTAAATGGTAAATACAAAATCGTTTTCAATTTGATCCGAATCGTAATAAGTTAAATGTTAAATCTCATTGATATTCGCAATTGAAATTTTTATTTAAACTAAATATACATGTGTGTTAATTTTAATTCATTCGTTTGAATAAATTTCAATGACAACAGAATTTTGGATAAAATGTTAATAAATAAAATGTATTTCGTTAGGAAAAATATTATTGAAAATAATAAAATTTTCACAATATAAACTTGCAATGCATATACGTGCAATCACACACACACACACACACACACGCTGTATAGATATAAAAGTATTGTTTTTTGTTTTTTAAATTATTCGTTGCTATAATATTAAATTATGATAGATATTTAAAAAAAATATCATGTGGGGAGATCACACTTGTTAGAAGTGAAACCTTCGAAAAACTAAGTTTCGAGAGAAAGAGAC
>NW_015149017.1:462714-472851 GCF_001465965.1 Polistes dominula
TTTCTTGTATTTACAAACTTTTCTATTTTATTGAAAAATTAGTATAAATTTCCTAAATACGTAAACATTATAATTAAAAACATGTCTTTGAATATTTATAAAAAAAGTATATAAGTAAAACAATGTTGTTTAATTCTTTTTCTCTCATGTATCTTATAATCAACTTTTTTTTTGTAAAATTTTGCAGACAATACAATTATTTTAATCTATATATTTCATAATCATTAATAAGAATAATATCTACGAAATAAATAATTTAATAATAATTTTTCAATAAAATAGAAACATTTTTAAATAGAAAAGAAATGAACATAAAAAAAGAACATACCACGCTCTTTCCTTGTTTATGTCGACCGTCGGTTCGTTTGTACCTTATACTTTTGTCGCATACCTACGTGCTTATCTCTGTTTATTTCTTCTACCCTTCTATCGCTCCTACCTACAAACATTTCGAGTATCGAAAGAATATGTGTGTACGCTTTGTAGTATGCAGTCGCACACAAACACACACATATACAACCAGGAGCGATAACTACGAAGCATAGCATAAAGAGGAGACCGAGAATAGGAAAAACTGTATAGCTATATTTCGTCTCATTCCCTCGCAGTCTAAATCCTATTTTTGTTTCTTTTTCTCTCATTATTTAGTATGGCAGCCGTTTCATAGCTTTGTTACATAGCTCCGTTTCCGTTTATTTACTTTTCAGATCACTCCCATTCTAAAGAAGTTTTCACTTCAATAAATATACAAGAGAAATTGTTAGAATGTAATTGTGAATTTAGAATGAAATCGTCCGGGGGTTGTATACGATAGACCGCGTCAGAATCGATATTTCGTTCGTCCGAAGAATGCTGTTGGTTATCTCACCAACGACATTTCAGGAATTATGCGTACGTCGACATGGGATATCGGGAATTGATTCGGATATAAAGCCTTTTGCTTGTTCGGTTAACGAGCTCTGGATTGACATGCCACGCTGATGAAGTTACACTGTCACTGGTTTAACATTCGAGTTACATTAAGAGCAAACCTTGCGTATTGGTCTCTCTCTCTGTCTCTCTCTCTATCTCTCTGTGATTACGAACGAAGATCCAATAGTTACCATAAGCTTGAATTCCCTAATAAATACACCTAGCAGCATTCAGGATTATTCGATCAAAGATTTTCTACAATTAAGATCTATTATTTACAAAATCATATAATTTTTCTTCTTTTCTTTTTTTCTTCTTTTTTTTTTTTTTGAAAGAACGAAGAGAATAAAAATAAAGAATAAAAAAATTAAATAAATTTGAACGTTTTTAAACAGTATGCTTTTGACGTTGCTTATTAATTTCTTGTTCGTTGTAAAAGTATGACAATAGTACAGTGAAATATTGCTTTATAATAAAGTCCCGTTAAAGGGAATGAGTTATTATTATAAAAAGAATAAAAAAAAAAAAAAAAGATAAGAAAAAACTTAGCAATATATTTCATCTTTTCTTTTATCACAACTCACGTATATATATATATATATATATATTTCATTTTGATGTGATTAATTTGAATCCAATTTATTCTCGATAATTGTAAACTTGTTGTTATTAATTAGATCTATGTTATAACATTAATATATTATTATTTATTTAATAAATACCAAATTTGAGTTATAAAATTATGTACATTTACTCGATTACATTTAAATATTCGGATAACTTATTGTAAAGTTATGATTAAAACCTTCTATTTTAACGTCTATCTATGTAATAGATTATAGGTAAAACTATAGTTATCTATATATATATGTCTTTCTCTGTTATGTATGTATTATAAAATATAGATTTATATAATACATATATCTTAGGAACACATCGTGAATCTTTGTCATCCGCATTGATCGCAAATATCGTATACCGTAAAGCATTAGAACATAACGTTTCACCTTTATATTATAGTATATTGACGTTTCGCAAATAGAACGTAGAACATTTCACACGGTACCAACATATAAATCGATATTTACGCATTATTTGAATTGTTTATGCTCATACATGATTCCGTTCATTTTCTGATTCTCGATATCGCATCGATTTATTATTTATTGAGTAAATTAAGCGGAATAATAACTATCTCGCGATTATATATATATATATATTTATTGAGAATTCATTTAAATTTTCATTACTTTCAAATAAATTTTTCTTCGAGCGAAATATAATGAAGTGTTAAGCATTATGCTATTAACATTTATGCAATAAGAATTTTTTTATTCATCAAATGTTATAATAACTTGTAAGAAATTTCTGTAAAAAATTGACAATCGGTCATGGTATTTTTAATATTAAAATTGATTATAATATTGTCTTCTTACCTACGTGTTTTAATTCGAAATTTCACCAAATATGCAAAAAATTGAGAGATGAAAAAGGTCACGATTGTGTGTGTGTGTGTGTGTGTGTGCAAATGGTTATTATTATTATTATTATATTAGGTTTACCATAAAGTTAAATAAAATAATAAATTTTTCTTTTTTTATTTAGAAATAAAAAGGTATTTTTTTTTAAAATATAAAATTATACAAATTGTGCTATTACATTTAGCAAGAAGTTATAAATAATATGATGACAATTATATTAGTTAATAAAATTTATTCAAAAGGTATGAACAAATTTTAATTGTAAAAAACGCAGATATAACTTTCCGGTAGACCTAAAATTGATTTTGTTTTTGTGGTTTATAAATCTTACCCGAGTCCGGTGGTTTATTTATATTCTTGAGATGCATCGTCAATCTAACGCCACTCCATTCACCGTAACCAGATGTTCTTCGTGGTCTTCTCGTCGATTCCTTCCCTTTAGTTTGATCTACCCGTTCTTCCGACAACTCCGAGTTGAAGGAGTAACAAAAGCCGTACTCCGTCTTTTGAACCTCGAAGATCTCACAACAGTCATAGTAGGAGTTTCGCCACCAACAAGCAGAGAAGAGACCTGAACACTTTGGCATCGTTTCCAGA
Source organism: Polistes dominula (assembly GCF_001465965.1). Next base: position 465,705 of record NW_015149017.1, read on the forward strand.
AGTATTCTCGTCACGTTGATATCTTCTCGAAAATGATATATATATATATATATATATATCATTTAGCATCTTTATTATTTATACATATATTACATATAGCAGAATTTAATATCGTATAAGTTAGGAGTTTCATTTCACTTCGTAATGATTGATCGTTTTATTTATTAAATATAAATTGAAATATATTAATATACAATTTAATAATTATATGAGGTATTTCATTTTAATAATGGCAATTAAGGATAATCAATAAAATCACGAACTCGTAGGTATTATCTATTTAAACACGTGTATCATATAATTATTGAAAATTGATTTAAAAAAAAAAAAAAAAAGAAAAACAGGATTATAACAAAAGATATCTATAATATAATAAATTTGGAAAAGTAACAAAAATTGTCAAAGTCGTATGAAAACTTATCAAGTTAAATTTATTATTATTATTCCCGTCAAGAATATGTTCAAAGAGTTTTCTTCCCTTTCATTTATCGTTTTTACCATTTTCCTCAAAAGACGAGTAGTCTAAAAATTGAAATTGAAATTTTGTTCAACGTACCAGCTAGTTCCGTAAGATCTCGATCTTTTAAGAACTCCAAAAGATCAAAGTCACCGAAACTCATGATCGATAGTTTCCTTAGTAGTTTACGAAAAGTTAGGATGCTGCTATTTCTGCTGTTACCGTTGCTACTACTGCTGTTGTTACTGATGCTGATACTATTATTATTACTAGTGCTGCTGCTACTGCTGCTGCTAATATTTCTGTTGTTATTATTCCTTCCTATTGTAGAATTAGAAAATATTTTCTTTTCAAGATCCATTGCCATTTTCCAATCTACGTGCTGGTTCGGACAAATGACCACGCTTGGGAAAGGTACGCCAGAAGTTTTGTAATTCGTCGATTTTATGCTTATTGACGTTGGATATGCCTAAGAGAATTGTAATAAATAGTTTTATCATTTTATATTTTTATAGATAGGAATGTTAAGAAAATCAAAGTTTAATTGTCGATATTATTTTTATCTCAGTGGTACATATAAAAAAAAAAAGGCAAGTTTTGAGAGAATGAAACGAGTGCATAGGATCAACAGTAAGATAATTTATTACATAATATTATTTTTACTTTTTTTTTTTCTAATTATTTATGCATATTTTTGGAATAATATTTACGTGAAAAGTAAATTGTTCAAGATTGAAATTAATGTTAGACATCTAATGATCGTCGTAAAAATAATAAAAGATTAGAAAATTGTCCATAGTTTTATTGGAAATCTGTCGCTTTTTTGTTGCATTCTTTTTCAAATCACCCCCATTCTAAAGAAGTTTTCACTTCAAAAAAAAAAACCATAAACGTGATTTAAGATATGTTTTATAGTCTAAAAGAGAAAGAGAGAGAGAGAGAATGTTTTAGATTAAAGGAGGTGCATCATTATCAAGTTGTAGGTCTTGCGTGAGCAAGATAAACTTGAAAATTTAAATTCGATTTAACTTAGGGGGTAGTCTCGTAAACGTTCAATGTATATGTATATATGTGTGTGTGTAAGTGCAAGGTGATGGTAGTAGGCGTTTGATGCAAAACCGAGTTTCGGTGCGAAGCATCTATCCGAACCAACCCAAGCACCCAAACATCCCACACATCTATCCATCCATCCATCCATCCATCTATCCATCCAACCAACCAAGCAACCAAGCAACCATCCATCCATCTATCCATCATCGTCGACGTTGAACGATTGGGTCGTTTAGTTCGTTAGGGGGGCATCGTAGGAATCACCTGAAATTCTTTTGCTATCATGTAGATCAGTCCGATGGCAAATATCGAGGATAGAATTACTGTAACTAGCCATAGAAGTCTCTCGAGGTAACTTAATTCTGTAGCAGTGACATATCTCAAACCGTGTATGGTTGTATTAGAGCAATAGCATTGTAACGCTTGGCAGAAACTTTCGAAACGTTTCAGTCGTCTTCTTTTTACTTTTCGATTTTTCATAAACACTCTCACGATTCCACTGGTTTCCCTTTTAAATGGCATCTTTCACCAATTTCTTTGATATCTTTTGTCTTTATTTATCTTCGTAAAATTCTTTTCAAGATGTCAGAGCTAACAATCTGTATCTACCTACAAACTTCCTAATTTATCAGGTTCAACGACCTCTTAACGATTAACGTGCTTTCTCTCACTCCTCTCTTCTTCCTCCTGTTCGTTCTCTTCCTTATCCTCCCCGTTCTTCCCTTCTCCTTCTCGTTTTCCTTCCCAGCGTTTAATTATTTCACTACGATTAGAATCCTTGCTCGGCTGTTTCCTTCGAATCGATATCACTGTGCAAAAGGAAGACACTCGTAGAAGGTGGATTACATTATTGCTAATTTCTGATAACATACAATGATTGGACATAATCTAATTTTCTAATTTAATTAGAACATTTTTATTAGATACTGTCTAGACGAAATGTTAATTTGTATTAACTATAATTAGAGTGAAATAATTTATTCAATGTAAGCTTTATATTTGAATACGTCAAAATTTCTCTAATCAATTCTTATGCAATTGGTGACTAAATTGATATGGTAAAAAGAAAACACACATGTAGAGAATAGAAATCACACTATATCGCTAATTTCTGATAACAGACGATAATTTGACCTTATCTAATTTCAATTGTAATTAATGAATTTTAATTAGAAACCATATAGTCAGAATGTTAATTATGTATTATAGTTAGATCAAATAATTCATTCGATGCGAGCTTTGTATTCAAGTACGTCGAAAGATTCTAATCAATTGTCATTGTAATAATCATTAACAAAATGAAGGTTCAAATGGGATACGATAAAAAGTAAACACGTGTAAAGAAGAAGAAGAAGTTCGTACTATCGTTAATTTCTGATAATAAAGAATAATTTGATCTTATCTAATTTGAATTATAATTAAATTAATTTTAATTAGAGAAACTGTAGAATCAGAAGAATGTTAAACATGTATTATAGTTAGATGAAATAATTTATTCAGCGCAGTACTTTATATTCAAATACGTCGAAAGATTTGAAACAATTGTCGTGCAATAATTATTATCAAAAGGAAACATCAAAATGGTATATAATAAAAGCAAGTTCATTGTGAATAATAGAGTCTAACAGGATAGGTTAATCAATAGTAAAAGGGTAATCAAGGATGTTGAGAAACAGTAAAAGACATAGGACCTTGTCTATAAGAGAATTAGTATGCGGGAACAGGTAATGTCGTTGTCATCCTTTCTCTCTCTTTCCCATTCTCTTAGCTTGTTATCGATGATGAACGTGACAGTAAGGATGCAAATTGTAGGAAACACGAATGAAAACTAGGATTCGTTTATTTCACTCGACAAATTCAACACAGCAAGTAAGCGGTTCGTGCTTTCGTTTTAGCATGATCATTGATTACATCGACACGAACTCGGATTTAAACAAATATTCATTTTATTAAGGAAGACAAAGTGAGTGAGAGAGAGAGAGAGAGAGAATGATAAAATCAGAGAAACACTCATTTTACTTAAACTAAGGACTCTTATTACCGTTCTGGGTCTTCTTGAACCCGATTGACCTTAACTCAGCACACAAGACTCGAATTACACGCCGGCTAGCAGTACCATCAACCAGAGTTGATATTAAACATTTGTGTTTCCTCTATAAATGTTAAATTTATTGTAATGATGTATTTATATACATATGTAAATGAATTACAAGAGTTATTCGTATCTTTTATTAATGAAATTAAATCTATCAATATTTTTTGTAGTAATAAATAATATTTCAATTTTTTTAGTTTTAAAGTTTTGCATTAAATATAAAAAATCAATTGTTTCTAATTTGCAATGTATTTCTCTCTGACTCGTTGCACGTATTCTCGTATTTTTGTATTTACATACTTCACAGAGTTAGTTGTTTTAATTAATCTAACAAGTCAAGCTATTAACGTCATTGATAAGTAATTGCAATTTATCTTCGATAGAAAATTAATGGTATGTTGATGACATTTATTCGTCAGATTATTGGAAATCTGCGTACGATAACGATCGATCAGGTGAAATATGAAGTTATCGTTTTAATACTATCAGCTACTATTTGGTCTGTATAATTGTTAGTAAAATTGTGTATGTATATATATATATATATAAATCAAATCATTTTTATTTTCTTTATATTAATTATCATCATTAATGATTCGTTAATTGTTCATAAATCAATCGTTAATTAACAATTATTCTAATTTGATTTATTACTCGTTCAAGAAATATTGAATAGAATAAATCAAAGTTTGAAGAAAATATATAATACTATTTATACTTGTTATAAACTACTAGTTAATAAATTGATTGTTTTTTATTAAATTTATATAAATTTATATAAATTATATAAATTTATATAAATTATTTTAAGTAAAACGTACAGTTAGTAAATGTTGTACGAATTAGAGAAGATTTTTTTGGGGTTATAGTTATATAAGAGAGTTAAATAAGTTATTTTAGGTGAAACGTATATACAGTTAATTAATTTTATCCGAACAAAAGATGATTTATGAAATAGTTCTGATCCTTATTGTATATTTTTTTCTGTTCGTTCGTTCACTTTCTCTCGATCATTGATATCGATAAGAGAACGATTAAAATGAAAAGTGCATCGTGGCTAAACGAGAGGGGTTGACATGAGAATATTAATATTGACATCAGCCGGTAATATTCGTTCGTACGTTCGTCCGTTCGTTCGTTCGTTCGTTCGTTCGTTTGTTCGTTCGTTCGTTAATATCGTCCGCATGAAGAGCGCATTAATTCGACAGCGATTTGATTGTTCGTTTCTGCCCTCATTTCCGGAAACGAATCACCGATTCCGCATGTCACATCGATGGATTTTCCAAACCGATTTAGCGACCATATCCGTCGTAGTAGTGTAGATGCGACGTGTGCGAATTAGTTTATCAAACGCGGATCGTATGCGTGTTGCTCGAATTTCCAAAACTTTATTACGTGGGAACGATTTTGAATAACACATACGTTCTATTCCGTTTGTAAGTACGTTTCATGTTCTTGCCTATATAGTTTTATGGAAATTCATATATATATGTATATATGTGTGTATGTAGGTATAGTGTGATATGTGTATACAAGTTTTGTATATTCAACTATCATTCATTTTTATTTTTTACGTCTATTTGATTGTTTTTTTTTTTTTTTAACTTTTATCTATACTTTTCATTGGGATTTATTCAGAATTATTGTTAACAAGAATTTACTCAACGCGTTTCTTACCAAACTGCATTTGACTAATACGTGTCATTATCATGTCATGTTTATTTTAAAACACTACACCTGACAAGGAATGTGTTAATAAAATTATACATTTTTAATTGCTTTTATATGTATGCATCTGTAGTTTTATGGAAATTCATACACGTATTAGATTGTCCCATAAGTTTCATATATTTTTTTGTCTTATTTCATATTAATTTACATATGAGAATAATGTACGATCCACATTCTTGTTTTATTGAAATAATATCGTATAAATATAATGCCCTATGCGTAATTATAAAATAATTAAAAATAAAAAGAAAGAAAAAGAAACTTTTTACAAAGACACCTATAATTTATATTAAATATTATAAATAGTATTATATATTAAATGATCATTATATAAATTTTCTAACACTGACTTACCTTATATTGAATAATTCAAACACGATTTGTTTGTAAAAAACACACACACACAAAGTAATCCTCTTATTAACGAAAAACAATATCAACAATAAAAAAATAAATTGGTTCAGTGTTTACTAAAAAAGCATAATTAAAAAATAGAAGTCATTTAAATAGGAGCACGAAAAAAAGAAGACTGTTAGTTGTGCGTAGTTAGGGTTTGTACTGAACACAACTATGGTCAGTCTATAAAAAGGTGGGTGTAAACGTACCCTTGTTCCTATTTCCCACTCTTTTTCTCTTTCTCTTTCCTTTCCTCTTTTACTCTCCCTCATTTTTTTTTGTTTTGTTCTTCTGTATCAGCGGATCAGTGCAAATAGAATTCAATCAATTATCCACTAGCGAAGGTCTCGTAGTCGGTTGAGGAAAAGCCGGCACATATTTGATCGTTCATCCGACGTGATCAAGATAATCCGTTTAACGTGATTGTTGAGCAAACAGCATTGGCACGAACAAGAGTGAGATAAAGAGAGAAAGAGAAATAGAAAGAGAAAGATGAAGATGGATAGATAGATAGATGAATAGATAGATAGATAGGTAGACAGACAGACAGACAGATGCTTGATCTCGATATCCGGGAATAATGAAGAAGACCTTTGAAAGTAGGCTGCTAGATCTAAACCACAAACGAGCTATTTTTTTTTTTAACTTCCTTTTTATTTTTAATTTTTAATTCCCCTCTTTTTTTTCTCTTTCTTTCTTGTGTTTTTTTTTCTTATCACCAGGCATACAACCCCTTGTTCTCATCGATCAATTACAGTATTTATCATAATGTCATGTTGTTTCAACAAGATACGAACAAACACGTAGGCGAATCATGTTGTTCATCTGTCTGCTGTTGTAAATTCACTCTTCAATATTTTTTTTTTTTTTTATTATTCTTTTTATATTTTATATTTTATTTTTATATCTTTCGTACACGTGAAAAACGCGGTATAAGCACATTTTTATCCTATCATTTTTCTACCTCTTTTTTTTTTCAAACAATTCGCTTTAGAAAAGAAGATAGAAGAAGATATGGGTGAGGGTGGAAGTGGGAGTCAGGGGTTTTAGAAAAAAATTGCTACGACGAATAGTAGTAAAAGGCACAAGGCCTTAGAGGTTATCGATGGCTTCACGCTCAATTCGTCGGATTTAAGCACCATTAAGTTTTAACGACTCCGCTAACCGCTTCGTGAAGTATCATAAGATTTATGTCCTCCCAGTACCAATCGATTCGATTTTTCCATCCCCGTTCGTGGCTACCTTTTATTTGTTGTTGTTTTTTTTTATAGTTACTTTTCTGTTTTATCTCCTCTTTTATATTTAAACACTCTTCCTATCGAATGTTGCTTTTTTTTTTGAAGTGAAAACTTCTTTAGAATAAAAAGTGATTTGAAAAAAATGAAACGCGGCGGTGAGGCAACGGAGCGGCGGAGGGC
>NW_015149017.1:472990-483916 GCF_001465965.1 Polistes dominula
CGCCGTCACCCCCGTCGCCGTCACCCCCGCCGTCGCCCCTTGCCCTTCGCCACCGCCGCCACCCTCGCTGTATGTAATGAAGACGCAATCGCATAGAATCACCACGTTGGAAGACATCCACTTCTCACACCCTAAGTTTTATACCCTCCTGTAAGTTGATGTATGTAAACACGCACACATATATGTATTTATACATAAAATTTATTTATATATTTGTCGTACGAATTTACATAAAAACGCCGAGTGAAATTCGTCGAGCATACAACGTCAAACTTGTCTACGATTCTTCGTTTATCTTTTATCTCTCTCTCTCTTTCTTTCTCTCTTTCTCTTTTTGATTCAAAATTCCATTTTCAACACCACTAACACCATTACCACACACCAATATAACCAACACCCCAACACCACCACCACCATCACCACCATTCCCTTTACACCCTCTCTCATTTATTTTTATTCCCTTTTTATTTCTCCCCCTCTCTCTTTCTCTTTCTTCCTTTCTCTTTTTTCTTTCTCTTTCACCCTTTTTCTTCTTTTTTTTTTTTTATATCCCACAAATTGCCGCGTTCATTAACGCGCAACGTGAAAATTCCGTCGATTCGTTTTACGTGAAATTTATCGGAATAAAATTCATCGACTCTTTCGTATTATATATATATACCTTTGAGGGCGGTGCCGGGGGGTAAGGTTCGAGGGGTTTGGTTTTAATGCCAACGTTTTCGAATGGGTTTTCGTCAATTTTCTATAATCGTTTCGTCAAGTTCCTTTATTCTTTCGTTCTCCCTTGTTTTTTTTTCTTTACTTGGAGAAGGGGTATAATAATAGGTGGTGGTAAAATTTCAAATCATAACAGAAGATTTTTTTTTTAAAACGTCGATGATAATAATTTTATTGAAAGAAATTATGAAATGAAAAATTGAAATGAATTATGAAAAAAAAAGAAAATTATGCCAGTGTAGAAAATATTAAAAATTATTTGCGATCGAGATTTATATTAAAAAAAAAAAAAAATTACTTTTGATATCTTGAAATATCGAATTTCTTTGATAAAATGATTTATATATTTCAAAAAGTGTATTTAAAACAATAATAATATTGTTTTCTTTCAACGAATAGATACAATTCTTTGAATTTATACTTATTGTTAGTTTTTCGTGGAATTTTCATTGTTTAAGATCTTTTCAATCATACTAAATGAAATAGCTAACTACTTAAAGGAAAGTATACTTAAATAGGAGACTTTCTTCCAAACCTCCCTCCATCCCCTTTCGCCAACACCTTAAATGAAATGAACGTTTTAAAAAGGTGTGGTGAAAGATCTTAAAGAAATGCCGTGCAATTGGGACGAGAGTTTCTAAAGAAAAGAGAAAAAAATAGAAAAAGAAATAGACAAAGAAAAAGTAACAAAATATAAAAGAGAAAAAAAAAATTAGAGAAAGAAAGAAAAAAGTATGAAAGTGATAAAAGAAGAAGAAGAAGAAGAAGAAGAAGAAAAAGAAGAAGAAGAACATTCGTTGGTACTTTTTTTCCCTTGCCCTTATTCTTACTTTTCCTTCAACTATTACCTTCGTTCATCCCTTTTCTCGATAGGGTAAACTTAAACGACGAAGGGAATGAGCCCTGCGGAAGTTTGATAATGAAATCATGACGATCCTTCGAAATCTCGTTTGAAAATTGTTCTTTTTCAACTGGTTAGTAGCCTAAAGTTTACATCGTTGTAAACCATTAGTTTTAAACGACACTTATGGTGTCTCACGTAGGAACACCACAGGGGTGTGTGCGTGTATTTATTTGAACTATAAGATAAAAGATAATAAAATTGAGATTCAAAATTAATCGAAATTATTCTAACTTTTCAACGTTATATATTAGGTTGTTCGATAAGTATGTAATTTCGTTTTTTCTTGACACAATAAAGGAATTAGTTGATGTAAATAGGCAAATAACAACACGTGAAATCGGTGCGTGGTTACAGTTAAAAAGAAATAATTAAATTAATCAAATTCAACTATTTATGCCTACTTGAAAATCCTAGGTTTAATCTCGAAGCGAAAATTGTCTTCATTTTCACCAAAGAAAAACGAAATTACTTTCTGAACAACCCAATATATTATTCGTTATTTATTCTCGTTTGATTATTTGTAATTTCGTTTTGTTTCATATATTATTATTTCTTTGTTTTTTCTTCTCCTTCTTTTTTTAATTTTTGTATAATTTTATTCGAATAATTTCTAATATTTACAACGTCGTAGATTATTTGCAATTTCTTTTTGTTTAAATGTACTATTTCTATTTTTGTTTTTTCTTCTTCTTCTTTTATTATTGAATAATTTGATTAAAGTAAAATTAAGGTAAGTAATTTTATAAAAGTAAAATATATTTATAACCATAAGAGTGTAATCGTATAATAATCGAATTGTTAACAAATCGTGGGAGTGAAAATGAGGAATCAATCGATATTATCAGGTATCGGAGAAATAAAAAGAAAAAAAGAGAAGCAGTAGACGTTGTGGGAGGAAGGAGAGTGGGCAGGTAGTGGGAGAAAGGGATAGAATAAAAAAGAAAGAAAGAAAGAAAGAAACGAAAGGAAGGTTCTCGAAGATGAAACGAAATGGTTCGAGGGTGGTACCCACTGCTTTCTCACCCTATCCTCCCCTCCAATATCCCTCTCTTCGTTGAATCACCACCCTATACACACTTCTTTCCCCATTTTTAAACTCTTCCTTCAAGCAAGATTCGAAGATTCGTTTCTTCCACTTAAATCTTTAGCGGCCGAACAAAACTCGCACGAAATCCCGATGGTGCACTGGGTTTGACCCGGGAATTTGATCCTTTTCTCTCTCTCTTTCTCTCTTTCTCTCTTTTTCTCTTTTTACTAAACTTATGTTCTTTTTCTTTTACTTTACTTTACTTTACTTTTTCTTTTACAATATCTGTACGAAGTTCAACGACCGAGAAAGCCGATCCAAACCCGAATGCAACCTTAGTACATTGAATCGGGGTTTTTTTTTTTCTTTGAGGAAAGTATCGAATTTATTGGCAAAAAATTGGGCTACTCCCGTTTTTGAAGATGACGTTTTGATGATCATTGTTGAGTAAAAATAAAAGATCACATTAATAAAAGAAAAAAAATAACTGTATATATTGAAAAAAACAAAAAAATTGAAATTGAATTTGAAATCGAAAATTGGATTTTCCTAATTTTGTCTTTTCTTTCTATTTATTCATTCATTCATATTTCATATTCATTCATATAACTCGGTAAAAATAGAATGATAACTAATGTATAATGAATGAGATGAATAAAAAAATAAAAAAAAAAAAAATCGAGAAAAAAGAACGAAAAGAAAAGTAATAAAAGATTGATAATTAAATATTCTCTCTCTTTGTTTCAGGGTGTGTGTTAGTTATTCGAATGGATTTAGAAAATAAAAAAAAAATAAAAAAAAATATTTCCAGTCGAATTTCTATCGAAAACAACTGCAGTATGTATAGAAATATTTCGTAGTCATCGAAAAGAAACGAGGTCGAGTTTCGGTAAACGAAAATGTCAAGTATTTTCAAAACATGGCTGTGTATTTTAAGTATTATATATATAAATCTTTTTTGTGTTTTATTCTCACGTATTTTCCAATTTTTGTAAAAAACACAAACAAACAAAAAAATCATTTCAATCGTACTAATGTGCTTTTCCTTTATTTCTCATCAAAAAGTAGATGGGGTTGACTGACACATCGTTTAAGATGAGAGTCATGCATAAAAAATTTTTGTTAAACACGAATTAACATGAAAAATTACTTTGTCTATATACATCCTTTCTCTCTCTCTCTCTCTCTCTCTCTCTCTCTCTTCTCGTATGAAAATTTACATTGTAAATGTTTGACAGTAAAATATGTACATTAGGGATGATTTTATTTTTTTTAGACTCGCTTAATTGCAAATTGGATGCTAATCTTATGAAAATGTGAAAGCATCAGGACGACAGGAAGAAACGGACCCAACGTTTTTTCAAATCATTATTTTTCTTCTCTCTGTCTCTCTTCTTTTTTTTCTGTGTGTGTATGTGTGTGTGTGTGTGATCTTTTTTCTTTCTCTCTCTATTTTATCTCTCACACTTACTCTCGTTTTCGTCGAAAACGCAACTCGCTGTACGATTTACGACTCATCCTAGCGAATATTTTTCTTCTTTCTCTCTCTCTCTCTCTGTCTCTGTCTCTCTTTCTCTCTCTCTCTCTCTCTCTCTCATTCACTCACTCTCTTTCTCTCAGTGCATTGAAAAATTGCGACAATATTTTTCGGCCAGGACACGTTTCGCATTTCCACGACGTAAATTCCCATGGTTCGGTAGTATCTTTAAACAGGAGATGAACGTAGAATGCTGTCGAAATAAATGACACTGTGAAGAGAGATCTAAAGTATGGTGGTAGATGAAGGAATAGTGATGGTAGGAGTAGAAGGATGAGGAGGTGGTGGTGGAGGAGGATGGTTTAAAGGAAAGTATTCGATATAACGACATACGATAATGATATTCGATTATACGTTCCTTCCTGATATCCTTTCAAAGCGTCTATTCTTATTTATAACTCTCCCATAGAAAAATCTCTTCGATATTAAACCATACACACACACACACACACATATATATATATTTTTTTTTTTATTAACTTTAAGTATACGGATATTTTTTTTTTATCACCTGAATATCCGATTATCTTGATTTATACGTAATAAAAATATACACGAACGACAAAATATAATAATAATAATAATAATTTTAATATAAATTATTACTCGTGTTTATTATAAATTCTATACAAAAATGGAATTTTTACTTTTACAAATTGTTTAAATATTTATTAGTTTAGTTTTAATAATTTACTTTTCCATGCAATATAGTAATAATAATTGTAATATAAATTATTATTCGTATTTAATATAAATTCTATACGAAAATGAAATTTTTATTTTTACAAATTGTTTAAATATTTATTAATTTAGTTATAATAGTTTATTTTTCCATGTGCAACAGTAAATGCTACTATAAATTAAATTCAAGTTAGAAAAAACACACATAAGTATATACATATATGTATATACTTATATGTTTCTTGTGTATGCGTGTATTTCCTTTTTTATTTTTTTATTTTATTTAATTTTTTTTCTCTTATATTTTCCAGTTTTTTTTTTTTTTTTTTCATTTTTCTTTTTCGTTCGGATTTTAGATCCCACGAAAGATCGAACATCGATAAAGATACTTTGTTTTTTTTTTGTTNATATATAATATATAAAGATAGTAAGTAAAGTCGGATATATCCCATACTATTTTCACTAGAAACGGATTTAAAGTTCCACAGGTTGAGTTCGAGCAGCTTGACCATAGAGCACACTTCTCGTTTGTTCGTTCGTTCATCTTGTTTGGCGAAGCTACGAGTCGAATAACGAGAACTGAACTTTTACTCCGACCTCTTATTTCTTTCCTTTTCCACATATTTTCCTCCCTCCTCCCTTTCAACCTCCATCCCCATTTCTCTTTCTTCTCTTTTTATTTTATTCTTTTAGTTTCCTTCAACCTCTCCCCCATCCACTCCTCACCCCTTTTTCATCGTATTCGCTCAGGCAACCCTCTCACCCCCATCTATCCCCACTACATCTCATCTCTAGCTAGCAAAGATACGACTTAATCCCATGATATACGCGAAGTTTCGTCGTGCAATGTCATGGAAAAGCTACGTTGGTTTACGTGCCGACGAACCAAAAGGATTTCTTCAGAAAAGCTTTCCTACTTTCTTCTTTTTCTATTTTTTTTTTTTTCTTCAAATCATCTTGACCATTTCACTTTGTAATTCGTTTTGTTTTGTTTTGTTTTGTTTTCTCGTCAAACATTTGGAAATTTTCGTTTGATAAAATAAAAATAAAATATGATTGTCAAGATAATAAGATGAATTATTAATTTAAATCAATATCATGGTACCATTTTAATTCTGTTCACATTTCAATATATTTTATAGACAATCTTCTTTATGGTTATTATCGTTAATTTGAGAATCGAGATCTGTCGAATCTTTCAGATCCCTCGTTCGATATGAAATCAATCGAGTATTTCAATCAGGATTTTTCTTATCTCTTTTTTCTTTTTTTTTATCGTATTGTGGCTGAATCCTTTCATAGATCTCATTAACTTTCTTTCAGTCATTGAAGTTAGTGACATTAATGAACGTCTAAATTATAATTGAATTTAATAATAATCTTGCTATCTCTGTAAAATAAAAAATGTCAATCAGATTTTCATAATATAGTCAGCATCTTTAGGTACGTGTCTATTATCGATGAAGTATCTTCTTCTTTTTCTTTTTCTTTCTCTTTCCTTCTTTCTATTCATTTTATTGAAAATTAAAAAGAAAATGGATCCTAATGTTAATAGAATGTTAAGAAAAAAAAAAGATAATTTGAAATACAATCGTTCTCATTATATATTATATTGTACAGAATCTAAAGTAAAAAAAAAAAAAAAAAAATAGAAGATAAAAGATAAAAAAAGATAATCTCACCCCTATCATATATTATATAAGATAATTTTGATATCATTATACGTTTTCATTTTAACGAGTTAACATATTACGAACAAAAAACACACATCACACGCAACAAGAATAATATTATCTCAAGTTATCGTATATGAAAGTTGAGTAGGTTGAGGAGGAGGAGGAGAGGTGGGAGGGGGTCGAATTTTGTTTCTAGACGTGATGCGCGTTTGCATCGATCGTAGACATTGTAAAGTTTCAATGCGTAAAATCAATATGCAATTCGTGAAACGTAGTCCAGAGACTTCGTACAAAATTGCCGGTCCGAATCTGCCTTTGTCTTTTTCTCTTACGCTCGCCCCCACATCAACAAACACACACATATATGTATATATAATACATGTATATATGTATATATATGTATATATAAATACATGCAAAAACACATACACTATTTCTCTCATTCTATCTGAAAGTTTGAAGCAAACCGGTTGGTCCACCATCTATCTATCTACCTATCAATCTATCTATCTATCTATCTATCTATCTATCTATCTATCTATCTATCTATCTATCTATCTATCTATATTTTTCGTTTTTCTTTCTTTCTTTCTTTCTTTCGTTTTTTTTTATTTTTTATTTCTTTTTTTTTTTGTTTATTTCACGAATATTGGATTTGGAGCACGGAATGACCAATGCGATCGGATTTATCGTATATTCGGTCACTAAGCCGAGTCTAGATCTAATCACAGATTTTGTGTCGCAAGTATTATATATCATTGTTTCGATCAATCCGATTGGAAGTTCGACTGGAGGAAAGGAAATGAGAGGAGTTGAGTTTAGAGAAGAGAGGAAAGGAATGGAATGGATTGGTGACTGAGGCACAGGACGGGTTTATAGCAGAAATAAATCAAAAAATACAACAAAACATCTAACAACAACAACAACAAGCTTTCGAGTTATTTCAAATTGATCGTTGATAAGTAGAACATAAACGGGATAAAAAAGAAAGTACCACATGTGAAGAGAGAGAGAGAGGGAGAGAGAGAGAGAGGGAGAGAGAGAGAGAGAGAGAGAGAGAGAGAGAGAGAGAGAGAGTTGTTGTTGCGAGAACAAATAAACGAGATTGAAAATGAATTTTGTTTGGTTGAAACAATTTTGATTGAGTAACACGTAATTTTGGGGTTTTTATTTAATTGGAAAATGATGATATTTACTCTTACTTCTTTTTTTTGATTCTATGTCTTTTAGTATTTCTCTGGAAGTTCCTACAATTGTTTTTTGAGAAAACATAGTACGTATTTTCACACCGAGAATACTATCACCTGAAATAATAAACCTTCGAATATATTTCTATCGTTGATGATTAATGCGTTTTTAGTCACTAGGAAAAGATACTTTATAATTTTAATTAGTTCACTTTAGAATATGGTTCAATATTTTCTGTTATCGTTAAAACATGCAATTGATTAATTCACAAAATAATTAGTTTTTACATGAAACAACTATAACGTTCAGTTAAACTATTAAATCGACATATATTTGATCCGGAATATTACATCAATACACATACATAAAATGTTAAAGAAACAAAATCTATATAATCATTTGAAAATAATCGTATTATTTATATGTTTAAATTTCATCGATACATATTAATATTTAATTCACATGTAAGTATATTATAAATTATTACAATTTTATGAAATTTTTATCCACGTGTTATATAAAATTAAATGCTCAAATTATATCCTCATTAATTTCATGATAAATGTATAATATGTTATACATTATGCACTTTACACAATATAATTAATCGAAATCTTAGGATCGAACGATATTTATTGAAATACAAAATGTGTGTGTGTTTTTTTAAAGTGTATTTAAATGTATCAGTGAAACCTTATGATTATTAAGTTTCACTCGTTCATCGTAAATGAATCACAGTTGGAATAGAAATGTGGGTTGTTTGAAATTAATAAGAATTTTAATTGAATTAAATAAACTCGTTCTATTTATCTCTTTCTCTCTCTCTCTCTTTTTCTCTTCCATTTACAAACTTTTATTTTCCATCTCTATCTCATTTGCAAGCAACATGCTCTATTGGCGCCTCGTATATAACCTCGATATTTGCTGGCTTTTTAGTCGCACTGCAATCGACGCTTTCCTATATGCCATCGTCTGTACGTACATATACGAAAATTCTACGAGTCGTGTTTATTCTCTATTGTTCGTTTTAGAGATCGTTTCGTTCATCCATTTTACCCTAGTTACCGGGTGGGTGGTGCATCCTCGACGCCACACCGAGAATTGCATACCCTCCTCCTCATACTCATCTTCCAACTCTTCTCTTCTCTTCTCTTCTCTTTTTCTCCTTTTCACGAAAGACCAATAAACAACTTCTACAAAAAAAAAAAAAAATACTAAAAATATAAAAACAATAATATGAACAACAAAAAAAGAAAAGAAATAACAACAACARCAACAACAGCAAGAAGATAAATAAAGAAAATTAATTAATGCAAGAAAAGAAAAAGCAAGCAGCCGTACTTTAATGGTGGCGAAGGTGAAAACTTATGGTACAAAGTTTTTCTCTCAAAGTGAAATCTGATATTTGATAATTTTATTTTCCATACCTTTTTTCGTTTTTTTTTGTTTTTCTTTTTTAAATGAAAAAGAAGAAGAAGACAAAAAAAAGCCCGTAAAACAAGGTAGATCTCTTTCGTTGATTTTATTTTGGATCAGAGGTTCATTGTTCTACCTCGTTGATCTCGTTAAATGTAGGAAATAGGATCCTCCTCCTCAAGTGTTGTTTCTACATCAAGCATCATTCTAAAGTATAAAGTACATTTATATTTTCGAGTAATGTTATACCTCACCTTTCTCATATTCTTGCATGATAGATGAAAATATTTGTACGTTGTGGAGATCTCGGTGTGTGGTCCACGTTAAAACTAACTTTAATTATTGTTGTTGTACTCGTGACAGGTAATTTAAGTGTCCTATTATTTAGCAGTAACTTTTGTTACTTGTAAAATTTAAACTGTTTGTGTGTACTACGTACTACGTCAAATCACACTTCGTTAGTTCGTATAAAATATATTACCATTCGATGCATAATACTCGATTACGATGAAAATTCAAAATGTTTATAGGAAAAAAGACAACCTAAGGTTAATCGAAAGTTCATTAAAAGTAACAAAACGAATTTTAAGTATTTCATGAAACTTTTTATTCGTATAATCAAATCTACGGAACTATACAATCCAAGTAATTTGATTATATGTATGTATGCAGGTGTTTGCGAGATGTTATGTAATATAGAATAATAATAATAATAATAATATATATTCAAACGTGATAAATTGTTCGTGTTAAATTTTATTTTAATGCTTGACACACAATTTTTTTTTCTTTTTCTTTTCAATCGATTTATTTAATTAAAAAAACAAACACATATGACATGGTTTATGATACGTTGAATAATTTTTGAAAAATTACCATATTTTTCTTTCGGTAACGTTGTGATTTCTTTCTGTTTAAATATAAATTGAAAAAGTAAAACAAACACAAAAAAGTACAAACAAAAAGTAACTAAAGTAACCAAATCAATGGAATATTTTTAATCGAGCACGGAATGTAATTGACATTTTATTTAAGGAATGTTCTTGTTCAACATTGCGAATACCTATCGAGCGTACATACGATTGGTTTCGGATACCCGTTGTAAAAAAGAAGATTAGTTTTTTTTTTATTTCTTTCTCTTCCTCTCCTCTCCTCTCCTCTCTTCTCTTTTGTCATGTTATCATTTTTTCCTTCTTTTTTTTTTTTGTTTTTTTTTTTTTTTTTTTTTTTTTTTCAACTCATCCGGATAGGAGACGAAAGAGGAGAAGTTTGGACGTTAGTAATCGATGGAAAAATTGTTATCGTTTCGTGGAACGTTCTGACCACTTTATCTTACACGCCACGTGCCACTTCCTTCCGTTATCCGTATCCGATCGAACGTACGTGAAAAATAAAAAAAATAAAATAAAAAAATAAAAAAATAGAAACAAACAAAAAAAAACAAAAACAAATTATACGATAGTACGTATGAACGTGGAATGGTGTAAATATTCGACGAAATTTTGTTTGAAATTTCATAGGGAAATATGTCGTGTATGTAGGAGGGATAAGGGGGGTGGTGGTAGGTGGAGGGAGGTTGGAGGTGGAGAGAGGAAGCTGGGATTTTGTTTGTTACTCTCTCTCTCTCTCTCTCGCGACATCTTTGCAATCGGTGAAAAAAATTAAAAAAAAAGAAAAAATGATATAAAACGATCCAACTGGTAGGATTTAAAATATTGTTTTTGAATTTCAATTACTAATACGAATTCGAAGATTTATTTAAAAAAAAAAAAAAAAACGT
>NW_015149017.1:491017-508835 GCF_001465965.1 Polistes dominula
TATATATATATATATGTGTGTGTGTGTGGGAGGTCCATCTTACCTGGCTGGGTCAACGATAATAAGCTCCAAAAAAATAAAAGTCTTGACAATTATTTTCTTATACTACTTTTATTTTTTCGTCATCATTCCTTCCTTTACTTTTTACTTCCATAACATCCCCATAACTATCTTCTTTTTTTCTTTCAACTTTCTCTCTCTTTAGTTTTATATTTTGACTTTTTGTTATTTCTTTTCTCAACTCTGTCTCATTTTCCCCATACAATCTGCAAACTCATCCCCTCCGTCTGCTTTTTTTTTTCTTCATTCAATCTACATCGAGAATTTCTAAATCTTCGCCAGAATCTTCTTGTCCTTCTCGTTGACAGAAAGAGTGAGAGAGAAGGAATGAGTAAGGGTAGTAGACTTATACAACCCCTATCGCGTCGCGCTGAATTTAAACGAACCAAAGCAGACGTTCCTCAGACTCCTCTTCATCGAACGAAAACTGTCTAACCCCTCCTTTCACTCTCTCTCTCTCTCTCTCTCTGTCTCTCCCTTTTTCTGTCTCTTCTTCTCTCTCATTTTATTTCTGCGATAAACCAGATATGGATTTTATTATCTCAGGTCAGTTATCCCCTTTCCGACATTCGACACAGATGTACATTCACTTTCTTTATATCAATTTAATAAATTCGAACATTTTTATCGATTTAATATTTATTCGACGACGTTCAAATTGATTTTGATCAGCCATTCAAAACAATTTTCAAATCTTTTATGGTTTTTTTTTTTGTAATAACTCTGTCGAGCCATATGTATTTCAGGAATGTATTTTGATATTGTATAAAATTTCAAACCATTTTTTTAAATTAAAATCTGACAACTTTTTTTTAAACGACTATTATCGAATTTTTTTTTTTTTTTTTAAGGGGATTCTATTTATTTTTTAGTTTTTGCAGATTGGGTTATTTATTAATAGTTCATATTCGTAATAAAGTATTGTTAAATTCTTATATATAAATATAAAATAAATAGTATAAGAAAATATATTATTAAATAAAATATACTATAAATATAGTATATATAGTACAAGAATTTATTTATAAAAATATATTTTGAAATTGTTAAGTTTTTAAATTAATCATGAATTTGATTGCAAAAAATATTGTAAGATTTTATTATATAATAAAAGAAATAAAATGTGACATAATTGATACAAGTAATTAGTATTTCAAGTATTATAATAATATACAAAAGAGAAACAACTAATAAGTATTACTTACAAAAATATTTATTATACTTTTTTATCATTAAATAAAATTATTTTTCTCACCTAGAATAAAATTTTTCTTTTTACAATCACACAAATCTATGTCAATTAAAAAGTTGAATAATTCTAAAATAAATTTCAATGTTGAAAAATTTTCTAATTAAAACTTACATTTATATTTACTTTGTATTACATAAAGTAAATATATATATTATATTTTATTTTATATTTATATATTAATATATATTAATATATAATTAATATATAAATTATATATTAATATATAATTTATATATTAAATTTTGTATTACACAAAGTAAATAATAATAATAATTATTTCTTATTATGTAGAAAATACAATGTAGAAAATTCTTTGTTACTCGTTGTATTATAGAAAAATCTTGATTGATTCGTATATTTTCTATGTATATCTTTATACGTAGATATCATTGACGTTGATTTAAAGGGTACTTTCATGCGTATAACGTTTCAACTAGGAGCTTACATTGAATAACCAGAGGATCGATTGCCGTTACGATCCTTTCCGATTGATAAATAGCTTTAGTTGTTATTCCCTTATGTAGAACGACTTTACCTAATGGTCTGGAAGTGTTAGCAAGATTTGAGAAAGTTCTTTGAAAATTAGAATATAAAGGCAGATATTTATGGTGGATTCGAATTCAAGATAACCCATTAAAAAAAAAAAAAAAAAAAACCATTTTATAATTATCATTTATTTTATTTTTTTGTTACAAATATTGCAATGTAAAAATATTCTATAAATAATATTTTGTATCATTTACACATTATCATGATTTGAAATTTTCTTTTCTACATTGATATCTTACAAAATTATTATTATTAACTGGAGTTCAGAACAAATTAATTGTTATTTAATAAATATTGCAATAAAAAAAATATATTAACAAATAATTACGTTTATTATTTATTAATGTACTTGATATATACAAATAATAACATTTTTGTAATAAAGTTGAAATAAGTCATAGGTTACGATTTGTAATCGTAATGAATTGAATTACGTTTTCCTATTGTATCAGAGACTACTTAATTTCTCATTTATCACCTGAGTACCTTTATGTTGGATACAAATTGTGTCTTATACGATAACCGACTACTTGCCTTACATAGCTATTACGCTCCAGAGAATATCTCTTTATCTCTCTTCTCTCTCTCTCTCTCTCTCTCTCTCTCTTTCTCATATATATATTTTGTAGGGCATTAGAAGGGCCAAGTTGTATTCAAGCGTCATAGATCCTGAGGGCATAGACAGAAATTCCGAGCTACGACAGGAATTTCCATCTCTGCCTGGTTGTAAGCCCACGAATATACATATATTACTTTTATTATACACGTTATACGCATACACATATATACATATATTTTTGAGTATATATATATATAGCGTATTTGGAATTCGTTGAATTGTGAAACAAAAGTGGCTCGGAAAATGTTGAAAATTGTTAAACAACGATGTCGGTATAGGTTTGACGATCATGTTGGCTATTATTTTGATGGAATTTTCCCATTGGTGGTAATTAACAGAGTGAATTAGTGCGAAAAGTAAACAAGGAAGGAATGAACAGGCGAGAGAACCAATATACCTGTCGTACCTTGCTCTAGGTTCCCTTTGATAAAGAGACAATCATACCTTTGCCACGATACCCTCAACACAATTTCGCTCATCCAGCAATCCTACTGTGTTTTGTTTACAAAGATCTTTGATTTCATTCGTTTATAGTTGTGCAATCTCCAGTTTACTAGTGCTTTCAACTAAACCTTTCTCTCTCTCTCTCTCTCTCTCTCTCTCTCTCTCTGTATCTCTCTATTACACTGACCCAAAAATCAAAATTGGACTGCCGTTAATTGTCAGATTTCGTTCGTTAACAAGTTTCCTGTCGGTTCGATGCCACACATCTCACCCACACATCTCACCCACACACACCTCCCCATTTTCGCACCCACGAAAAAGAAAATAAAACAAAAAACAATTGACAACAAAATACTGCCCACCGTCGTTTGTGTTTGTTCTTCGTTATTGTTTCTTTGTTTTTTTTTTTGTTTATTTATTTTTCTAGATTTTTTTTTTCGGTTCTCGTCTCAACTTCGTCGAAAGCTTTTTTTTTTTCAATTTTCTTTTTTTTTCATCCGCAAACTTTCTTCATTCACGTGCTCGAGCTTTCATAGGAAAAGTTGATTATCGCGTACTACACGCCGCAAATATTTATTCAACTCTGAAATTACAATTTCGTTGTTTTTTCTTTTCTTCCTTTTTTTTGGTTTTTTGTTTTATTTTATTGTTAACTAATAGAAATAAATGTTTCTTTTCTTTTTGTCTAAGATAGAAGTCAGCAGTTATGAATATGATTCGAGGGAAACATTTTGACAGATTCATTCAATGAGCGTTAGAATATTTTGAAAATTGGAAAAGTAAAAACAATAACGTTGAAAATTGATCTTACGAAATGCGATAACGTACATATTAAAACATTTTCTGGTTTTCTGTGAAGCATATTTAATGCGATAAGCAATTACAAAAGTTCGATCAATCAAAAATGATATTACTCTCTTTGACTTATTATTAATATTATATTATTAATGAAAAGATTATTGTATTAAAAGATATTCGTTTTGATGATTAAATGAAATTTGATTTAAATGATAAAATCCCTTCCCACACTCGTATCTTTTATCAGTACGCATGTATTATTTTCACGAGCGTTGTTTTATTGTATATTATAAAAAGAGTCAGTCAAAAACATAAAAATAAAATAAAAATTGTATTATTCTCTGACCCATTTCGTTTTACGTTATTTTATTATCACCGCAAGCTAATATTCCACCAAACTCTACGTATAAATTCGTTGCAATATTCGTACTGGGACTTCCTGTTCCAATTTTTCTTTTTTTCTTTTTTTTTTTTCTTCTTTTTTCTTTTTCTTTTTACCGTGCACGCTCACCCGTTTGTACCTTTTCGTCGTTGGCATTCTCATTTTTTAAGGACGTGAAACTAATGGGTAACATTTATCCGTGCTTTCCTCTGCTTATTCCCCTGCACACACATACACACACGTACACGCACACACACACACACACATACATAGAGAACAAGAGAGAGAGAAAGAAGAATCATGTTCGTTCGTTTCCGAAACGATAGTAACAGTTGGTCGTACGCGTTATCCACTTGCTATATCAAGTTCTTTGAATTATTAAAAGAACCGGTCACAGTTGTGCTCGCAAGGGGTATTCGTTTTGTAAGATATCGCGTTTTCACGGACGAACACGATCCTACGATCAATTGGTTGCAATCGAACGAGCTTTCTAATACGCTAACTGGAAATATTGCCAAAGGAATGTAGTAAAAAAAATGAGGGTAAGAAAGAGAGATGTCGTGCATTGAATTTTCGTAATTTCGTTAAACCATTAACTGCCAACTACGAGATATCTCATATAGTCTGTGCTGCAATTTTAGATTAATTACAAATGGTTATTTGCATTAAGAATTATTAAATAACATATTTATATGGTGTAAGAAACATTAATTATTAATTATTGTAAATACCATTACAATAATAATATTATTATATTTTTAAACATTTGAATATGTCTGATAGTCAATGGGTTAAATTACAATTCTTCTTGAAAGTTCTTTGAAAGAAGAAACAAAAAAAAATATATAATTTAGTTGATAAATTAAAAAACAAAAATATTGAATAATTGTGTGATTAAATGTATGATAATTACAGATTTAAATAGGTGCGTATTTAAACTGATGTTATTTAGTTTTCCTTCTTTCGTTGTAAAAATGAATTGTTAACTTTCGAATATGTGTACTCATATAAAATAATTATGACAGAAATAAAAAGTATACATAATAAATAATTCAGAAATAACGTAGAAAATAATGGTCAAACAAAGTAGAATAAAATCTTATTAATTATTTAGGTACTTTGAAAACAAAACGATTTATTCAAAATTATTATCACTCAAATATGGTGTTTATGTTAAATCAAGTTTAACGAGAGGTGTAAAATATTACGATAATATTTTATACAATCATATTACTTTTCTTTACTTTTAATCGTACTAATATCAAATTCGAATTACAAGCTATATGAGTTTTTTATTTTGAAAGTGGTCTGATTCAATTTTCGATAAAAATCCAATTGTATAATAATAGTTACACATTTTTAAATGATATTTTTATTCTGAGAAGCAATTTGTTATTAAATATATTTAAAATCATTCAAATTTTGTAATAGGAAAATTTGCTGATTAATGAAATCATCATTGCGTAGGAGTGACAAAATAATGACATTAGAATGCAAAAAATGCTAAAATTATGATATTTTAATCTTAAATTCTCTTTATTAGGAATATTATAATCGTTGCACACATGCGCATCATTCGGAAAGTCATATAAGCAACATTGAATAAATGCAGTTACATAGATGATCACTTATCAGTTTGAAGGTGAATTCCGAGGATGATGGTACTCCGATCATATACTTGGTGTTTTTAGTTAACAATACACGTTCTTTTCGATTAATTAACAATTATTTTAATATTCTAATACATTCTACTTATATTACTTAAAAATTTTAACCCTCGAAGCCATCACTGTGCATCATCGATAAATTAATTACATTAGAAGGCAAAAATTTCGAAAATTAGAACGTTTTAATCTTAAATTTTCTTTATTAGGAATATTATTACATATATAAATGTAATATTAGACTATTTTGAAAATAAACTACACATATTTAATCTGATATAATAAATAATATTAAAAAAGAAAAAGAGAATAAAAATTAATTGAAATAAATAAATAATAAATAAAATTAGAGAAAGAGAATAAACAAAATAAATAAAATAAATAATAAAAACAAAAGAAAAATGAAACATGGAATATGCCGAAGAAAATAAAAAAGGATCTTGATTAGTGACATCTCGCCTTTGTGTGTGTGTGTGTGTGTGTGTGTGTGTGTCGATGTGAGGAAAGTAAAAATCGAAACGAAGAGTGGCTGACGGTTCGTAACAGCTCGCTTGCTCGGTTCTCCATCAACCGCAATAGAGCTTAAAGCTGAGTAAGCATCGGAAATCGATAACGCAATCTGCCCACTATCGCACAAACGTTTTGGCGTGACAGCGGTCGACTGATATGAGCCGCCGAATGTGACAAACGTTCATAATGCATGCAGATTTCTAGCTTATACCAATACACCACCCCCCCACTTTTCTCTCTCTCTCTTTTTTTCTTTCACCCTCCGCAGTATCGAAAATTTAATTTTACGAAATAGAAAAAGAAATAATATATTTCTCTCAGGAAAAAAGCTTTGGAAATAATATTGAAAAGAAATTAATTTTTACGATTGAAAAATATCCTGTGTGTTCATTTTTTTTTTTTTTTTTTAGGAATTAATATCGTGTTATTTTTTTATGGTGAAATAGAAAACCATTTTTTTTCCTAAAGTTTTTTTTTGTGTATTATAATATATATATTTTATAATCTATCTTATAATTTATATTTTATATTTTATAATCTATCTTATAATTTATATTTTATATTTATTTTATATTTATTTTATTTTATAATTTATATTTTATATTTATATTTTTGGACAAATAACGATATTGCTTGTTGAACCAGCTAAAATTTTAATATAATATTTAAATGAGATTTCAAATTACATAGGTTGTGTAATAAAACTAAATAAATCATTATCATATCGAATTATTTATTTGTTTGAAATACATTTAAAAAAATCGTTGTTTAATAATATGATAAAATAATTTATAATATCATAAAATAATAAATATATATATTATGTAATAAATAAAATATCAAGAGTAACATTAAGAGTAGTAACTGTATTGCAAGATTTTAATAATATTTAAAAAGTTTTAATTAGACGAAAGTACAATCGCTAAAATTTCGTATCTGTGTCAAAGAAACGTAAATCAACGGGCTAGCGATAAAGCAAGAGTTGTTCGTAAATGTATCGTGTATTAATTATCGTGAACTAATTGCCGAACGAAGCGAATACTGATTTGACGAAATGAAAGAGAGATGAAAAGAGAAAAAGGGGTGAAGGAAAAAGAGAGAAAGAAATGGAAAAAGAGAAAAATACCTTCACAATTTAAAATGTTATTACATGGAACATAAATTTTAAATGTTCTCGAAGGTAAAAATAAAATATTTAAGTGAACAATATATTTCATATCAAAGGTAGATTATTTTTTTATCAAATATATTCGATCGTGAAGTTAAATTATAATATAAAGAACGATGAATGATTTTAATAAATTCTTTGGTATTACGAAAATGAATGGACAAGGAACAAATTGAAAAGAAATATTTCCTATACAAATACTTCATTGAATATTCATTGCTTTTCATGGAATAGTTACTCTTTACCCTCAAGGGTTATTGTTCATTAGAACGGTTCTGTCTATCAATTAAATTTTTCTCTACCATATCGACAATTGATAACCAAGAGATTCATACAATTCAATCGCATTGAATATATTTTATTATATATGGAATTACGAATGAAGGAATTAAACGAACGAACGAACGAACGAACGTACGAAGAAAATTATATCAAAAGAGATAAAAAAAAAAAAAAATAGATAGAGGAAATGTTAAGTACCTTATTGGTCGGAGACAAGGTAATATGCGGGATGCGTGGGTTGCATTCTAAATTCATTTATGGAATGGAAAACGTGCTATGGTTGCACAGAGCCAAGCTCGATAATTTGGAACTTTCAAAACGAGCATGTTACAACCGATGATTAAAGCTTTCACCAAAACGAATTCATTAAAGTGTATCAAACACGGTGTAACTAGGTGAAACTCGTACTATCGCAAAACAAAAAAGCGTTTGATAGTCGAATAAAAATAAAGAAAAATAAATAATGAAAAATAAAAATAAAAGAAAGTAAACTTAAACTAGTACAAATATTTGATATTATTTTATTTCACGAACATTTTTAAATAGAAACAAAAAGTCATTTTCGATTGATTTGCATATACTTCATTAACTCTTAAGTCATAATTTTAATCGTTGACAATAAACGTAAAAGAAAATCGTATAAAGTTCTTACTTATTATCGAAGTTATTTATTATTATTTATAATTCGTTTGGGGAAAAGGTTTTACGTTTGTCGAATAGGTAAGCGGATAGATGGGTTGTAATGTTTAAACCCATTTTTCACTGACCTTTCGTCGCATCAGCAACGCGTTAACGTTGCAGTTATAAAATCAAATTTTCCGTTGAAACGATACTAACCCACTAACTGCATCTCCCAGTGCACACATATAGATGAATTTTCAGATAGGTGTAGGTATATCTATTGTAAAGGTATGATATGAGAACGAGCACTTTTGTTAGCGACAGCTATGTTATTCATTAACTTTCCGAGCAACGATTAATTTCACGGTCCTGTCAACAAAGTCACTCGAATCTGGTGTTCACTGAACCTCTGCTAACATCATTGCCAACATCGAATACACCACCACTACTAATACTATGACTACTACTACCAACAACTTCAACTAGTTCTCCTATATACCAGAAAGATTCACCAACACCACCACTACCACTAGCGACATCACTTTCAGCACCAACCTGGGACCGATATTTTCTGGCATGCGGCACGACGCAAAGCGTGTTCCAACGCAAAGTCGTAACGCATTTCGGTCAGGGCAAAACGATTGGCACTGTGCTAAAGCGAATTAAATATGAGCATTGCGGTTTTACCATTTGCGTTTGACGACCTTGCAAGAAGGTATCCCTCATACGTATCAGAAAATATTTAATAATATCTTAAATAGAATTTTTCAACAATTTTCCTCTCTATCGCAGTCAGATCAAATTTTGTTTCTTTTCCCAAATCAATTTCAAATTCTATCGTTTATTTGAATTTTAATAATTATAATAAAAAAAAAAGAATAAATAAGTAAGAGGAATTTATATTGTAAATTTTTCAAATGTAATTATAAAGTTTGTACAGTTTTAGTCGAAAATCTAGAACAATTTCTCATCGACTTTAAACGATATGACCACAATGCGATGAGGTAACTATAAGTTCTCTCTGTGTATGTGTTCACCTACGTTTATCGCTAAATCATCGTTAGCGGATTGAAATTGTGGTCGATCGATAAAACGCGAAATTTAAACTTGACGGGTATATTGAGAGTACAATAAATATTCGATAATATTCGCATAGAATAGAATAATTCTACTCGTTTCTTACAAAATAATATAAAATATATTTCGTAATTTAACTTATGCTTATCTTAATATCCCTATCTCTCTTTCTTTCAGTATTTTTCCTTTCTCTTTATCTTCAAATCGAATCCCAAAAGCGAATCGATAGGATCGGTAAGCGTTTCACCGTCACTTTACTCCTACAATGGGATTAAGTCGTCCGATCGTTTTCGATTAAGACCGAACACACTAAGAACATTTTAGTGTAACGTCCTTGTTAAAGTCGATATTCTATTGAAATAGCAGTATAGAAATTGCCTTATCTACCCTAATCGATCGAAATTGTACGAAGATCGTTTGATGTGTCGCAGAACGTGGTGATGGTGGTGGTGGTGGTGGTGGTATTCCTTGTTTTCAACGAAAATGGAGCTTCCACCGACAGTTCCACCTTGAAAGCTCTGCTTGTCTCTCCTCTTCTACCCCCTCCCTAAAACAAGCGGTCTATGCACTGGCCCATTAAGATCCTAATTCCAGCATCCTTGACGCCGTTATAACATCCTCTACTAACAACTTAAGTCCTATGAGATAGTTACTTTATCATATTATTGTCCCTCTTGATTATCCTACCGTGAAAATTATTTCAACGATTATTATTATTATTATTATTATTATTATTATTATTATTATTATTATTATTATTATTATTATTATTATTATTATTATTATCTTCCTCCTTGTTGAGAATTGAGTTGAGTTGAGTTGAGTTGAGAGTTGAGTTAAGTTGCGTCAACGATTATTATTATTATTATTATTATTATTATTATTATTATTATTATTATTATTATTATTATTATTATTATTATTATTATTATCTTATTAGGATGGACAATTATATTAAATAATTTTTTAATATTTATATCAACAGAGAGAGTTAATTATATTTCTTATATAAATAAATTTGTTGTTTTCTTTATCAATTTTTACATTTGATTATTAAACTTTACATTGACAAAATTTATCATACGGTGTAATAAAAATATCTAACAAACTATATTGTTTTGTCAATTATCTATAAATATTGTTGTTAATAATTACGAACAATATTAGTAAATAAAACAATTTTGTAAGTTATGATTTATATTTACCTTTAAACACGTTAGTAAATTCATATACGTCTAATTGATAAACGATCATCAAACAATTCCTTTGATTGGTAATCTAAATTTGACTTTATACTATCGATTCTTAAGGATAATTAGTAATGTAATTATATTGATCAAATGAATACTAGTATGATTGATAATCTAAAAGCTATCTTTGATGTTCTAATACGTGTGGACATAACGCATACGTTAAATAAACCATGGATTCAATATTCGGTATTACAGTTTCCTTTATCTGGATAATATGGGGGAGAAAACGGAGGACATGATAGAACTATATCATCTATGAGTATGTCTATTTGATAGAGAGAAAGAGAATGAATGAGTGAATGAGTAAGTTAGAAAGAGTGAGATAGAGACAGAAAGGATGATAGTGGTCAGGATTTCAAAAGCAATCCATATAGCATCTATTTTGTTCGTTGGACATTCGTCGTTACATTGTGCGAAACAGCTTTACGGAAAATCCATCAAGAGCACGAGCTTGCAATGAATGAGTCTTCCTAATGTTCTATATTGCATCCTCATTCTATCTCTCTCTCTCTCTCTCTCTCTCTCTCTCTCTCTCTCTCTGTATCTATCTGGATTTCTTACTCTTAGCAACCTCATAAACCACAGCATGGCATTTAGATGCATGTACGAGTTAGGTAGAAATAGAAGATACACACACACACGTATATATATAATAATAATAATAATAATAATAATAATAATAATAATATATATATGTGTTAAGAAGAGAGAGATAGAAGACTTTAATGCAACGTATCGAGCTTTTAAAGTAAGTCAGCTTTACTGACTACTTGATTTTACGGTAGATAATAATTTTCATACCTTTTTCTGAGATTTATAAGCTCACTCAAAGCTTATTTGTTTGATTGAATAATCTATATTTCGTTATTAAATAATTATCATATATAATTTATACTGTCATTATAATTATTGTTTGTATTTTTTAACTTCAAGTCATCGCTAATTGAAGAAATTTTTTAATAGGGAAAGAAATCATGATTTTAGTAAAAAGTATGATGTTATATTCTTTTTTTTTTTCTATTAACTTGTTCAAATAAACATTCTATGTATAAAATAATATTATTAATGAACACAATAAAAAAAAAAAAAAAATAGAAAAACAATAGAATAATATAACGTGAATGTCTTAAAAACAATCGAAACATTTCTCGAAGTTTCTTTTCAAATATCTAACATTTATAAACGAACGAGCCCTTTCTGTTAGTCGATACTCATAATCGAAGTACGAAGAGGGTTTTGAAAGGACGAACAGGGGTCTAGGAGGAGAAGGAGGAGGAGGAGGAGGAGGAGGAGGTGGTGGATGGGTGCGGTAGGGGGGTGGTTTGTAGCAAGAGGGTAGTAGGGAATTTATTGGACGCGAATAACTGCTTCTTCGTTTGTTCATCGATTTTCATTGGAATATTATTCCATCGCCGAAGTAGAAACATACAGAATGAAAGAAAGAGAGAAATAGAGAGCAAGAGAAAGGAGAAAGAGAAAAGGGAAAAGGGATAAGTTATCGAGAGAATGCCAGTAGCAGAACGTAGAAGAACGAACGAATGAACGAACGTTCCGCAACGTCGATCGAACACGGTATTCGATCCTTCCTTCCAGTTTATTCGACCACTAACAAGTAGTACAAGTATCGCTTTGGTCAGACCTATATTTCTCTACTCTCTCTCGTTCTCCTATACTCTCATACCTCTTTCTCTTCGTTCAAAGAGAAAGACGATAGTAACGTGGTAACTAAATAATAGGGATTGCATTTACAATAATAACGTGGAATGTTAAACTATCCAAGACGTTAAAGGAAGATAGAGAAATAGATAAAGGTAAGAGTAAGAGAGAAAGATGATATTTCGATGTTATATCAATGGAATGGTTGGTATCGTTGAATATCTGAATGACTAACCGAATTAGTTGCAATTAAACGCTGATCGTGTCCGAGCGATGAAACGTATCTATTCTCTCTCTCTCTCTCTCTCCTTCTATGGCAAATTGCTTGGAAATTAAACTTCTCCTTCTCTTCATCCCCCTCATCCACCTCATCCACCTCATCCACTTCTTCTTGCTTTACCATCCTTTCACCAACTTTCCGTTTCTCTCTCTATCTCTATCTCTATCTCGTTTGGTTTCTATTCGTCTATCATCTCTCTTTCTCTTTCTTTCTTTCTTTCTTTATTTCTTTCATTCATTTTCTTTCTCTCTTGTGGACTAGCAGGAATAAATCGCGTCTGCCACGCAGTAGCCGTGCACGAGCTGAGTTGATTTATAGTGACGTCTGTTATAATTCCATCTGTTCGTACTCCCATGGGCTCAGCCGGTTGGCATTTTATGTCCCTTTTTCTCTTTTCCTTCTAACATTCTCTCTTTTAAGATTCTCTTTCTCTCTTTCTCTTTCTTCTGTTCTGTGTGTGTGTGTGTGTGTGTTTGTTTGTTTGTATGTTTTTCTTTTAGAGTTTTCTCCAAGGGATACTTGTATTCCAAGTAAAACCCCATAAATCCTTTAATGATGATATCCATGAATGTAATGGCCCTTGTATTGGTTAAAATTAACATATCGTTTTAAATATTATAGAATTTTTATGTTAATTAAATTATTAAAAGGTTCATTAAATAAACTATTGTGTATTCTAAGTTAATAATGTTTGTAAAAATGTTTGATAGATAAAAATAATATTTCGTTCTTATTGATTATATTTGTACCATGATAAAATTATAATTTTAATATTATATATAAAAATAAAATAAAATAAATTTCAATGCAAAACGATATGTAAAATTTCGTCGAATCGAATAATCGAAATTTACTCTCTCTCTCTCTCTCTCTCTTTCTAAAGAAATTGAATTAAAAGATTTGTTATTATAGCTTGGGTGAAAATTGTTGTAGAACGTTATGTATGTATGGTGGATACGTAGTAGGTTAAGACGAAATTAGGAAATAATTGAAATTAAATCGAACGCTCGTGTTGCCCTGGTTGTGTCGGTGTAAGGTTGATAGGTGGGGTAAGATGTGGTGGGATGGTTTGGTTTGCTTAGCGGTTGAGYGTATGTGTATATGTATGTGTGTATGTATGTATGTGTAGGTTTGTAGGTAATAGCGAACAACGCGAACGAACTTTTCTCGTAAAACTGGTGAAAACAATTCCGTCAGTTTGAAATCCTTAACAGAGAAACCGATGTGCGAACAAGATCGATGTTTCCTAAGCGAGAGGATATAGTTCGGTTTAAAATTTTCATCACCTTTCGTACACTCTTTCATCTACCTTATATACGTCAATTTTTTTGTATTTGTTTTTTTCTTCCTTCATTTTATTTCATTTTGCTTCCTCTTTCTTTTCCTCATTTTCTTTCAACAATTGTGTCATGGCTTTTTACGATGAAACGTGACAGAATCATCGTCAAACGATGGCTGATGTCTCAAATAAAAAAAGAAAATATTATGCATAATCATAAAACGACGAAAATTGACGACAATTTAAGAGAGAAAAAAAAAGATAGATAGAGAGAGAGAGAGAGAGAGAGAGAGAGAAAGAATAAGTTCGATCGAACTGACTCCAAGTGGATGTTGGGAAAAGTGGAGGTAGACACGTAATTAAGGGAGTAGTACACCTACTGGCTGCATAGCTGCGGCTACTGGTGTAATTAACTGCTGTTGCACAAACTCTTTGCACTAGCTCGACGAGAAAACCAGACGAAGATAAAACGAAAGTGAAAGAAAGTAAGAGAGAGAGAGAGAGAGAGAGAGAGAGAGAGAGAGAGAGGAAGAGACAGGGAAAGAAGGAGTGAGAAAGATAGAAAACTTTCTCTTTGCTTTTTCTCAAAGCTTAAGAAAAGAAAGGCCAAGCTTTTTATCCAACATGATGACAGGGTGACGAGCTTTCGGCCGATGTCTTTCAAAGGGTGAATCTTAGTTTAAAAAAAGGGGGTGACAAAACATTGAGTTTTTTTTTTTTCAAGTATAAAGTCAGTCAACAACATTGAAAATCCCTTTTTTCTTCTTTCTTTTTTTTTAGAATAATAATACTCTTGTTAGTAATTTACTTTTTTATCTCTTCATTCGTAGTTTTGTTTAAACAAAAAAAAAAAAAAAGAAAAATGAAAAAACAAGGATGATAAGAAAGAACTCGTTTGTTCAATTTTGTTTAGGATAGTGGAAATGAGTTTGATCTTATCTAGTAAATACAATTTAATAAGTGTAATAATATAAAGTTATACACTTACTTTTATTTAGTATTTTATTGAATAAAATAATAATCGTAAATGATTTTAATTAAAAATGAAAAAAAGGGAATAAATCTTTTGTTAAACAAATTTATTCATATTCAAACGTTAGAATATTATTTTAATAAAGAAAAAATGTGATAATGTTCGTATAGAAAAATGAAATATTGTTATAAGTTTATAACAAACGTTAGAAAATATAAAGTAAAAATTTAATTAAATTTTATTGCATTTTCTCTGATCTTTTCTCTTTAATTAAGATACTAATACATATCTATATACACATCGTATATACTGATATACATACCTACATCTATGTATACATATATATATATTATTTTTTATTTTATAAAATGAACAGTGTGAGTTTTTTGTCTTGGTGTCTTCCTTTACACTTGCAAGTCCATCAGACTGTTTAGAAACGATAGAACAAATGGTGATAATGTCTTCCAATCGAAAGCTTCGTTTGAACGATCGAACGATTCACGTTGAAAACACTTTACTCCTCCTCTTTCTTCTCCTCACTTCTCTCCTCTTTCTTCTTCCTGTCGTTTTCTCTTGGTATCAATAACGGAAGCCATCGAAACATCGCTGTTCACAATTTGTACTGGCAAACTAATAGAATCAGATATGTCATTACCTTCTTCTTCATTTTCCTCTTCTTCTTCTTCTTTTTATTTTTATTTTATTCTTTTTTTTCATCTTCTTCTTCTTCTTCTTTTTATTCTTTTTATTCTTTTTATTTTATCCATTTTTTTTCTTCTTCTTCTTCTATTTCTTTCTCTCTTTTTTTTTTCTAGTTTTATTTCATTTGATTATATAAACGTAGATTTTATTATTACTTATATTAATGATAAAGTTGAATAATAATATCCTGATGATGAACGATATCATAGATAAGTATATACCTATTTCCTGAG
The DNA here is from genome assembly GCF_001465965.1 of Polistes dominula. The sequence continues at coordinate 506,820 of NW_015149017.1, forward strand.
GCGTAACTTCAAATGCTTACTATCTATTCTCGGTACTGGGGTGCAATTTAAATTCGAACGGTGCTGCATCTAACGAAAGTTTTCAATACCGGTTTCCCGTTTACAACGAGGAGGAGGAGGAGGAGAAGGAGGAGGTCTACGATACGAGCCTCACGTACTCGTTTGTTCCCTTCGGCACGATAAGTTTCGACAGTTCGACGACGATAGGGTCGTACGTCATTTTCTCTTGAAAGTTTCAAAGGAAACTTCCAAAATGGGAGCTTCTCTCAAAGAGATAGGGACAAATAAAAGAATTTCTAACTTTTTATTCCCATCTTATGATTACAATACCAAAATAATAAGAAAACAAAAAATATTATAAAAGTAATATTGATCTAAAACCTTATATATGTTAACTGTTAAAAGATTAAACCAATTTTACATGATATTGAATTATATATAATATATAATATAATTAAAACAAAATAAATAATATTATAATATATATGTATATATAATAAGTAATAAAATGATCTCTCTGATAAAAGGTTAAAAAGTTTTCAGTAAATTACGCAAACTCCTCGTGAATTTGTTTGCACTGCAAGAAGAATTTTACATGAAATAATTAAACTATTAATATGTAAATTATTATACAGAATGTTTGAGGTTTCTTTTTTCTTGATTTTTTATTTTTCAACCGAACGATGTTAAAGAATATTACGTGTATATTAAATAAGAAAAAAAAACAACAAATGTTCTATTAATATACGTCATTCGAAATTGTATGTAAAATTTATGGCACAAATTGTAAATAATCTAATTTCTCGTTCAAAGTATAGACCGCATATGAGAATGCAAACCCTGACACGATTGAAAGGACAAAACAAATCTGTTTTAGCGTAATTGTTCAACTAAATTCAACATATAAACGTAATCGATTGAAAATTAAAGGACAATTAAGCTCAAATCATCGTAAAAAAATGTCTACATTTAATATATAAATATATATTTATCTATTAAAATGATTCACAGATAGGTGATATTAATTATTAACTCATCGTGAATTTAATAATGTTTAACAAACGTATGTATAATAATACATACATGTAATTCGTGTAATCGAGCTTGTTCCAACCAACTGTTCATCCTAATCCCTCATTTCCATAATCCAATGATCGATATTAATAATCAAAACGTATCCCGATCGGTTAGCTTTAACAAATTCCAGCAAGACGAGGAATGAAAAATTGATAAGTTCCGAGAGGGATTCTTCTGGAGAAAAGACGGGGTCAAAAGTTTCGAGTTGAAGATGGCGGATATCTCTAGGTTGAAGGTTTTAGCATAGTTATGCTAACTTATGATAATCAAATTGGAGTTACAAGGAGCAAGTGAGTGAGTGAGCGAGTGAGTGAGTGAGTAAGTGAACAAGTGAGTGAGTGAGTGAGATAGATAGAGTAAAAAAGAGAGTAAAAGAGAGAGAGAGAGAGAGAGGGAGAAAGAAAGGTTAAAGGAAATTTTTCCTCTTGACATTTTGCGTGACACGCGTAAGTTTCATAAAGTAAAAAGCAACGAAGCCTCAGGAGACTACCTTATAAATTACTTGCCTTGAAAATATGTATGCATTCGTTGATCGTTAAAGCATTTTGGTAAACACAATTATCATACTGAACGCACGAGAAGAAGGTTGCTTCTCGGTAAACATCGAAAAAGTCGCCGTATTAACTTCCTCCACACCTTCCTTCCACCCTTGATCGATTGAGTTTTTTTCAGATTTTTTTTCGCAGCATTTTCTTTTTTTATACAATCTTTTTATTGCTTCCCTCCTTCCCCTCCTTACAAGTCTCGTACAAACTACGTCTTTGCACTTTCAACTTTGGGGAGGAAAAATGAAGAAAAAAGAAAAGTAGTATGGTAAATATTCGTACGATCGTCATGTTTATTTAAGCAAATCTTATCTGAGAGATCAAATAAAAGTTTCTAAGTTTATACGTGTGATACTGTGCAACACTCTATATGTTTTAATTAAAATAAATTTAT
>NW_015149017.1:525132-535397 GCF_001465965.1 Polistes dominula
AAAAAGTTATATTATAAAACCATATATAAAACCAAAAAGTTATATTATAAAACCATATATAAAACCAAAAAGTTATATTATAAAACCATATATATATAAAATATTATAAAACCATATATATATAAAATTTATATTATAATTATTATTATACATATTATTTTACATATACACTTATTGATATTAAATAATAATAATATTTAAATATATATTATATTTTAAAATATAAATCCTAACATATCTAACATATTACATATCTATTCGAATAGATCCAGTGAATAAAAAGAACAATTCTTTCTAGATATTGATAGAAAAGGATCTATTCTGTTCGATTCCATCAGGCGAGAACGATCAATATAAAACTTTACATTCACTTCTATTTTTTTCTTTTTTTTCCGGCCCTATACCCTTCTCGCGATGCATCTTTTCTTTCAATTTTATCGAAACAACAGATGGAAATTCTTTCACCCAGACATAATCGAATGTCAGTCGAGAAACGTCTATAGGTTGGATCGTCAAGAAGATATCATTCGATGCTTATTTGCACCGACAAAAATTTTCCCCTTTTTTTTTAATCTTTTTTTATTCTTCTTCGGGCTAGTAAGAAGCAGTAAAATTTATTTTCAATCTCTAGTAGTAGTAGCAGTAGTAGTAGTCAACGCCGTTGCCGCCACCTCGTTGATTGTTTTCCGTTCTATTTGGCACCAAGAAAAGGAGCTTCAATCTGATTCGTAAGCATTAAATTTCCTATTACATTTCAGATTACAGATATTGAAATAAGTAAAAAAAAAGATAAAATGGTAATAAAACGAAAAATATTAAATGTAATAGATGAAATGAAAATATGTAATAATATTACACTTTGCACAAGATCATTGTTTTATCCGAAGTATTTTAAAACGTTTTTTTTAAGTATTTAAAACCTGAGACTTATTGTTTAATAAAGAAAGGAATAAAAAAATAAGAGTGTGAAAAAAGTAGACCACTTTTGAGTTATTGTTTATAACAAATTATTGAGTAATTGTTAAACGATTACTTTAATTGTAGGATACTAGTCAAAAATTATACCTTTCAAATGATGTGCCATATATATAAGGATTTTTTCATAAAAATTATTTGTAACAAATTGTTTACAACAAATTGTTTATAGAATTCATCGTGTTAATTACTCACTGACGAATTGCTAAGGAAAGGCACCAAACTTCTAAAAGAATTTATTAATTTTTCAATTTTTTTATTAAATTGTTTATAGCAATTTATTATAAACAAATTGTTAACGAGACACTAATAAAGTAAAAACGTAACCAAAATTCTATCGAAAAAAGCTTCATCAAGTCAAATTTTTCCTGACAATTATTTATAATAAATTGTTTTTAACAAATTGTTTATAACAAATTGTTTATAGAATGTATGGTGTTAATTAATCACTGACGAATTGTTAAGAAAACTCACCGAACTTAAAAAAAAAATTTAATTATTTTTATTTCTTATAAATTGTTTATAAATATTTGTTATAACAATTTGTTATAAACAAATGGTCGAAGAAACACTAATATGGTAAAAAACACAAAAATTCTATCGAAAAAAGTTTCATCAAATCAAATCTTTCATAAAACTTGTTTATAACAAATTGTTTATAACAAATTGTTAATTAACAATTGCTAATACAATTAAGAAATAAATAAAAGTTTCTTTCTAGATTTTAAAATAAAAAAAAAAATTGTTTCAACAAATTGTTTATAAAAATTTATTTATAACAAATTGACAAAAATTATAAACAATTGGTTGATAAGATAAACAAAAAAATATTATTTAAATTGGTCTTTGTTCGAACCTTCTACGATAGTTAGTTATTAAAATATATTAATTTTTAATAAATTATATTTACGTTGATTTAGTGCCATTCATAATTTCTTTCATAATTTAATTTTACTACTTGACCTACATAAATTCTTGGAATTTACGCACGCCAACAATGTAACGTAAACAACGTGTTTACGCATTACTACGAGTAGTACTACGAGTAATAGTAACGTAGTAACCACCTCGTAATGAATGAAATCATGAATGATAATCTTTAAATGATTATATCTCGAGAACGGGAAGTCGTAGAAACCTAAAAAAACACTCATTTTAAAGAAAAAAATACCCTCTTTCTATTCACCTACTCAAATACTATCATTATTATAAAACAAAAATTTATTATTATATTTATAATTTTAAAGCAATCAAATTTTGTTCACCTTTAAATCATTCCGCGTTATTTCCTATTCGCAATTTAATCGTAAAAATGCAATTTCGTTGATGATAAAACAGAAAGTTATGCAAATAATGACATAAAAGAGTTTTCACTTTATATGCAAAATTGTAAAGAAAAGTTAACCATTGTATCTTCTTTATCGCGTTGCCATTTAAGAAAAGTTATATTCATAACTATTAAATTTCAGTGTGCTCGGGAATATTAAATAATATCGTTTTTTTTTTCTTTTTTTTTTTTTTTAATTCTTTTAGAAATAAGAAAGATTAATTCATAACAACTACTGGTATAAAAAATGTTAAATGGAACAACGATTATAGGAGATCATAGAACAACACACAGAAATAGTAGGGCAATTCGAAGAATACTTTTCTACCGTTTTGCACTACCCCTTAGTTTTTTTTCTTTTTCTTTTTCTTTACCCCTCGCGGCATTCCAAGTTTAGAACCGTTTACGGTCATGGAATCTTTTCATTTAGTTTCAGAATGTTTCATTCATTAAGACGAGAAACACGGCTCGCGGCGGTCGAGTGCGCTTCTGAAGCGCCGCAAGCAACATAAAATTCATGCGCGTTATGAAATAAACGGAGGAGTGTAGTAGAGCTCTAAGAAATAAAAGAGAAAAAAATCAGAAAGAGAGAGAGAGAGAGAGAGAGAGAGAGAGAGAGAAAGAGAGAAAGAGAAAAAAGGAAACTACTACGAATGCAAGACTTTTCGTGAAGACGTCAAGGGATAAAAAATAAAAAAAAAAGGACACGCTAAGAAATAACGACGCGAACGTTAAGGAACATAATTAAAAGGAATAATTGAAGAGTTTACCAGGTAAAACTTAGTCCACCCGTTTCAGAGTTTATACTTTTGAGATATTTCAAAAGTAACGAAACAAAAAACAAAGGAAAGATAGAAACTAATACTTCAGTCAAAGTAATACGTAAGCATCTCGTAAAAGATTTTTTTTTTTTTTTTAAATAAGTCAAGTTGAAGAAAAAAATAAAACGATCATTAAATACGATAATGATAAAAAAATAAATCTACTCGAATTATCGGCAAATGTAAGAACGTGGTACATTTAAAAAATAAAATAAAGTAATAAATCATAGGTTTACATATCTCTATACGTGTAAAATGGGATTAAGAAAAGTATGAAAAAGATAAAGAAAGAAAGAAAGAAAGAAAAGTAAAGAAAAGAAAAGAAAAGAAATAAAATCGTAGGATGTTAATCGAACTCACGTCGGTTCGGGTAAACGATGGGCAAGAAAGAAATAGAAATAGAAATAAAAAGAGAGAGAAAGAGAGAGAGAAAGACAGGAAGAGAAGGCAGGAAAGGTTTTGGTGAGGGTGAAGTTTTACAATGCACACGGGAGAGTCCGACAAAGAGCTTAAAAGGGGAAAAGTCGATATCTTCTGTCGAAATGGGGCCGGGTTAGTATACGGCCGATAACGGCCGTCTCTCAAAAGCCGTGGCCAGATAGAAAAAGAAGAGAAGGGTAAAGTTGTGGGGTTGGGGGTTAGTAGACGGCGAAAGGGTCGACCGATGTAGGGAATCGGAAGAGTTCTGGCACATGGGCAATGTTAGCTGACGATGATTGTAGTTGGTGGGTGGTGGTAGTGCTGGTTCTTGTAGTGGTGATGATGGTAGTGAGAGAAGTATGTTGAGTATTATCGAGATAGAAAGAAAGAAACGGAAACGGAAGTAGAATAAGATAAAGGTAGATCGTTGACAGGGTATGGTTTGAAGAAAACGGAAGAAGAGTGTTGCTTAATCTGAAAACTTTCTTTATGGGTACCCATGGCTACGTCGAATCGTAAAATGTTGCACGAACTCTGCTTTAGGTAAAGGTTTAGTAAATACATTTATATATGTATTTGTATATGTTTTCTCTTGCATTTACTTGTATATTGGTTTCTATGTGTGTATTGAACTAAGGGAAAAGAGTCTTTGGAATTAGATACAGTTTAAAGGGAAGAAGAAACGAAGTGTAACCGGATGTAAAATAAAAAGAAAACAGAAAAAAGAAAAATAGAAACAGAAAGAGAAATGAACAAAAAAGTATAAAGAAGAAGAAGAAGTCACTTTGTGARGCAGAACTATAACGTTTGAACGATATTTTCAAATGTTTATTCCTACTTGCGATAACTATGATTCGAATAGTATAAAAAGGTTGCATCTTCCCAACGTGTTGTATTATCCTGAACAAAGTTCGCCAGTTCTTATCCGTAGATACGACCACGAACATCGGCCATTAACGATCAGAAATGGCGCCGTTATTCTCGCGATTCTCAAACCTGCAAAACAAAACAAAAAAAAAACAAAGAAAAAAACACCATCCCACTCTACCCCCTTTCGGTATAAAACCATCGAGATAACGACGACGATATACCAGTTGGAAAATGACCGAGCTCGTTTTGCTTTTTTTTACTCCCAGTTGTGTTTTTTCGATTATGATGGGGTGGAGAGTAGGAGAGATGGGCAGAATGGGAAGTTAGATTAGGAAGTACGATGCTGTCGTTAGTAATTCATAAAAAGAACTTATCAAATATTTACGAATCAATTTATTATCTTGTATTAATAATAGAATTATATTCTTTATTTTTCTCATTCTTCTTTAACTTTTAGATTTTATCCATAATTATTATTATTATTTTTATTATTATTATCATAATCGTTTTATCACCTAATGACCACGTTTCGTTCTATTAGCATAGTTTGAGACGACAAGTCGAAAAAAAAAGAGAAAGAAAAAGAAAGAAAAAAAAGAAAAATAGAACAAATTCGAAACTTTTGAAAATATGTTATCGTCTTGACAGCAAGGTGGTCAGGAGGGGTTAGAGGAAAAGGGAGGGTTCCCTTACTATCTTAGTTGCGACAAAGTCCGTAAATTTTTACACGTTTTCAACTTTTTCGAAGTTCACGAAACCGGCCTGCGAAAAAGCAAAGACCAAAAAAAAATGGAAAAAAGAACCAACTTCTCGTAGAATGATTAAAGTTTTCCATGGAATAATGTAAAAAAAAATCTGCCCTGTCGCTTTATTCCATTTTTTCTTTTTACTTCTTTTTCTTACTATTATTATTATTTTATTTCGTTTTTTTTTTTTTTTTTAAATATTTATACTTATTTTTATTTTATTCTTCCAAAGCTTTTGCTAACCCATTGATTTTTTTGTTTTCACATTTGTTTACAGTAAGTGTGTATCACTAATAAATTATCGATAAAAACAATATGATATATTTTATTCGTTGGGGAAAAATTAGTGTTTTGGAAACAATGGTTCGAGCAAATAAAAATTCATCTCGATTGAAATAACGTCAATACGATTCATTGACCATGTAAACGCATTACATGAATATATCCCTGGGTTTAAGTTAGCGTAAATCAATAAAATCGTTAATAATCCAATCCTATTCGGGAAGATAAAAATACGGAAAATAACTTTTCCAGATATAATAATTTATCTTAATAGCTGTGCAAACCTTAAATCCTTGATATCTTCTTCTTTTATGTTTTTGTGCAATTTTAATTATAAAATCGTTTTGCAAATGACAGTGAATAATTAAATCTATGTTTTCTACGAGTTCAAGAAAAAATACAAAACAAACAAAGAGAAAGTACAGTATATGAATAAAAGTACAATCGTTCGTTGAAAAAAATATCCTCGATGAAAAGTAATTAATATAAAGGAAACAATTAGCATATAACGTGGTATAAATAAAAAGAAAAATGAATGAACAACGTTAATCGTCGTAGTAATATTTGTGCCTTATTTTCCCAGAAGATTTTACAGTACGGTTAATATTAAGCTTAGTATGTTGGTACGCTTGAATAATATCAAAACGGAATTGCGAATGGCAGGAGTTCGATCAGTCGAAAAATAAAATGTACATTCGAGCGTATATTGAAAAGCACAAGATGAAAGCATTATAAAATATATCCCTTACCTTTTGACGATATTATTCGATGTAAAAGCAAAAAATGAGAAGAAATAAAATGAAAAGAGTCAAAAAAAAAAAAAAAAGAAAAAATAAAAAAAAAAAGAAAATAATAGAATAGAAATTGAAGGAAAATGAAAACGATTAAAATACTATAATTGTAGAGCTTAATGTTATCGGGTGGTACTGGTTATGATAAAATGAACACAGATAGATAAAGACACACACACAAAAACAGCGCTTAATACAAAAGCTATTTTTATTCTTTAATCTCATATCAGTCGTGAAAAATCCTTCGCTACATCCAAAGTATGTACGACATGTGCAGAATCGAATACATTACGTTATACACGGTAATACAAATCGTATTGCTCGATCGTACGGAACATCGTATATATATATAAATATATATATGCACGTGTATGTGTATGTGTATATATGTGTATAAATCTGTCACCGCTTGTACGTACGCATGTTTGAGAAGTATGTAATTGTATATCATACTCATGTATCAGAGAGCTTGTATTTTTTATTTTTTTTTTTACTATCTTCTTCTTTCCTCTTCATTTTTCCTTTTTTTCTTTTTCTTTTTTTTTTTGCTCGTTAATAGGTTTTTTTTTTTAATTCGTACGCTCGCAAAAGAGTTATATGAATTCAGTTGGAAATATCGACGTACTTTACATATACGTACGTGAGAATATACATTTACGGTGGTTGCGTGAGTGTGATTTAATGTTTTGTATGTATGTATTTATGTGTGTGTGTGTGTGTGTGTGTGTGTATGTCAATAGAGCGGATGTGTATGCGCGCGCGCGCTCACGTATAACCTGACTAATCAGAGAAAAGCACATTTTCACGGTTCGTAGGATTTGGAACGTGGATCGGTTGAAAATAAAATAAAAAAAGAAGAAATACCAAAGTGGGGATTGACCTACGAACCTTTTTTGGCTTTTTTTTTCCGTTGTCATCGTTGTTTCATGACTACGTTTTTTATTTATTTATATATATATATCTCGTTTCGAGGTAAATTTATTAAAAAATTAAACTTAATTGCACCCTTTCAACTTTTTCTTATTTTATCATCTGTTATCATTGCATTCTTTGTTATATTTTTGACGAAATTATATTAGAATATATTAATCTGTCGAATCATTTTAAGTAGAAAATCATTATGTACTAATGTAATATAAATCAAAAGAATATATCACAATGAAAGATTTATATTATTTCATTAAACATTTCGATTTGAAGTATCGTGAAAAAGAATATTCAATAATTATATTTAATACTTTAGCGTGAATTTTGTGTAATAAAAATGTATGTCAATGTTCTAACGTAATAAGAAACGAAACGAGTATTCGACATTGCGAATAATTAAAAGCAATTGCATCATAAAGTACATGTAATAGTAGATTTAACGTTTGTCGTAAATTTTGCTTGGATAAAGGCTCAATCGTATAGTTGAATTAATGATCTTAAAACGAACAAGACAAAAATATATATAAAGAGAGAAGAAAGTGGAGGATGATAAAAAAAATAAATAAATAAATAAAAAGAATATAAAAAAAGGAATAATTTGATATCAAAGAAATATAAAATGTATAAAGTATATATATGTATATATTGAGATTCGTGAAGAATTTGCAATCGTCAGAAGATGATCACGATCGATTGATAGATCATTTATTTGATCGATAGATTATACGAATGATTTCTGGTACTCTTTTATAATAAGATCTCTACCGGTTGTATCAATTTCACACTGAGGAAGAATAAAAATAAAAATATCCTACGAATACGATATATATTCGAGAATGGATGAACGATATAAATTGAATCCCCTGGCTCCTTCATCTCCTTCGTTTCTTCTCATTCGCATTGATCGTTTAACGCGTCGCGTATTCGATCTTTGTAAATCGACGAAAAGGGAGGTTGATAGATAGGTGTACTGAGATAAATGGTTCAAGAAGATAAATAGAAAATAGTAAGAGAGAAAAGAAAAAACGAATGAGATAGTAGATAATTGATCATAAATAAACTAATAGGATTTCTTGGAAATGTATAATACATCTGATTATTTTTGTACACGTTTAATACATTCACAAAGAATACGTTTACAATAAAATAACTGGTGTTATAAAAAAATATGCATAGAAAAATAATTTTTGTTTAATTAATTGTAAAATGTGTGTTAAGCTGGGTTAAGCAAAATTTTCAGTTAAATCAAAATTATGTAAAAAACAAATTCGTGTAATATCTCAGAATTTGGTATATTATAAAATAGATATTATTAACTTTTGTAATAAATTGTTTTACTTCGAAGGGGAAAAAAATATAACAAAATAAAATGAAGATAAAATATATAATTATAAAATTTTTAATAATGAACAAATGACCATTATTTAAAGAAAGTATTTTTGAAGAATAACATTGTTTTATAAAAATTTGATTAATCTACAAAAAAGAAGAAGAGAAAAATAAAGAGAGAGAGAGAGAGAAAGAAATGACAAGCTTAAAAAAAGAAAAAGAAAAAAAGTACGATCTTCTTTCTCATCAAATTTTTTGGGGAACCACCACATCAGCATTTTATAAAATGACCATGAAAATGGCGGTCAGCCTGGGTACTTAGCTTTACCAACGAACAAAGTATAACCTTCCTCCACGTTGCTTGTAATTAACGTCTCTACGCTTGGAAAGAAGGAAAGAAGGAATGCGAGAGAGGAGAAAGAACGAAAAAAACAAGAACGTTATCTCTCTCGCTTTCTCACACGTGGATAAGCAGACCCCAGCACCACATAGATCTGTGGAATAACCGCAAATGACCGAGTGTAATTCGCTGTACGTGAGTGGAAGTGGAAGGTATAATAGACCAAAAAAAAAAAAAAAAAANAGAATTCATTGGAAATTGAAAGATAATTGAGTGAATGAAAAATATATTAACTTAAAACGTTGTAACGTTGTATTATTTTGCTTTTCTTGTATTTTTTTTTTTTTTTTTTTTTTAGAAGAAATAAATCAAATGGAAGAAAATAACGTAGGAACAATTTACAGGAAAAAAAAAAAAATAGTAGGGAATGGTAAAAATCGATGAAGAAGAAATAGAAGTAGAAGTTGAAGAAGAATAAAAATAAGAAGAAGTTCGTTACGGTGTAAATGTTCAGAAAGAAAAGAAGATGTACGATATTATTCGCGACCCTCTTGTCGTGAGCACTTTGTTCGACCATTCGAATAATATAAAGCTCGTAAATAGGCAAGGTTCTTGTTGGTAAGGGTGGGTAAGACGTTGGGGTGTATAGAAGGTAAAGCTCGTGAAAGCAATCGAAGTAAAACGATCCCTACCGAAGAAAAGAATATTCCTTCTTTCTACGTAAAATCCTATTCCGCAATCTCCACCGCGGTTGGTAGATACTTTCTTATTCGTCGACAGAGTTATATCGCACCAGTTCCTAGATACCAGTTTCTTCGTATCGTTTTTCGAATGGAAAAACTCACTTCTCTCTTCGATGTACACGTTTTCGATCTATCGATACATATACTGTTCTTATTCCAGGATTTTTCTGATCTACTTTCGACCATCCATGAATGATCTTTACGATCACTTTTTTCTTATCCTTGGATACAACCATTATACGCAGTGTACCTATTTCCAATTTTTTCCTTTAAAACAAATAAACTTTTTTATCGTCGTTGGGTCAATCAAAAAACTTATTTTATTTCTTATAATATAGTTTATTATATTATTATTTTATATTATTTTTTATAAATTATATTTATATTTATATTATTTTTAATATTGTTTTTAAGATTATTGTGTATAATATTAATTGTACTAATTATTATTTATATAATATTATACAATATTATACATATCGAACTTCGATATACCGATTATCGAACTATCGATATATCGAACTATCGATATATCGATTATCGAACCATCGATATATCGAACTTCGATATATCGATTATCGACCTATCGATATATCAATCTTCGATATATCGATTATCGAACTATCGATATATCGAACTATCGATATATCGATTATCGAACTATCGATATATCGATTATCGAACTATCGATATA
>NW_015149017.1:538629-565583 GCF_001465965.1 Polistes dominula
CATAGATCTGTGGAATAACCGCAAATGACCGAGTGTAATTCGCTGTACGTGAGTGGAAGTGGAAGGTATAATAGACCAAAAAAAAAAAAAAAAAAGAAAGAAAGAAGAAAAAGATAAAGAGAAAGAGAGAGAGAGAGAGAGAGAGAGAGAAATGTAGGAAAGTTAAACCCTTCTTCTCTTTTACCACCAACGCCCTTATTCTTTCGTGGTAGGCACGTAAATTTTGCTAGAAGCTTCAAGAGAAAAAGAGAAAAAAAATGGGAAAGGGATGGTATTCGAGGGTGAGGATGCTCGCAGGTGCTTTCGACGCCATTGTTAAGCGAAATTTTGCTCGATATGTATACGTATATATATATATGTAAGAGAATGAAGATGAGAAAGAGACATAGGAAAAATGTTAGATAAAGAGAGATGGATGTGAAAAACAGTGAGAACGAGTGAGATGGTAAAACAGTGAGAAAGAAAAAGAGAGAATATATATATTTATTATATACATATGTGTATGTGTATGTAATATAGAAAAGGGAGGAATAAAAGAGAGATATAGAACATATAATATATATATATATATATATAGTATGTAGATATCTACATATACATATATGTATTTACCTACATGTGAGGGTTTGCTCGGTTTGCTAGGTATTAATTAAATTCTCGTGGCTTGCGCGCATATAATCGTCGCGTACTCCCTAATAATTAATACCGACCAGTCCGGGAACGATAAGTTATCGCTAACGAGAACGTCTATACGTATATCTGTATGCACGTACAGGTAGAAAAGTATTCCCAATTCGATCAGTTATAGGAAACCACGATGTTTCTCTCTCTCTCTTTCTCTTTCTCTTTCTCTTTCTCTTTCTCTTTCTCTTTCTCTACGACAAATCCACATTCTCGTTGATATCAATGCCGTTCCGTTCCCGATATTCGACCTCTATGGAAAATGATAAATCGATCAGGTTTACTAAAAGCCATTGTCCTTTCACTTGCAGCTTTATTTAGAAACACGATAAAACAACGTTAACGATGTTTGTTTGTAATTTATTATGTCATCATTTAAGACACGTTTCTAATGCGATTTTTGTATTATAATTTATTTTGATAAATTTTTCCTTTCTCTTATTATTATTATTATTATTATTATTACTCTTAATCATCTTTATAACGTGCGAAAGATATTTTAATTTTGATAATGTACGTTAACACGATTTTTGTTTTCAATTTATTATGCTTGTTATAGAAAATTTTTAATATGATTGTAAAAAATTACGAATAATTTCTTGTCTTTTATTTTTTATTTTTTATTTTTTTTTTTTATTATTTAATCTAAAAGGTATTTTTTGTTTTATGACAATTTGAATGAGTATGATGAAGTAATTTTTTTTTTTTTTTTAATACGTAATAGAGATCGTACGAAATGATTTCTATTTGTTAATAAAGTAATTTACTTGGAAGCAACGAAGAAGAGAAAGAAAAAAAAATGAAGAAGAAGAAGAAGAAGAAGAAAAATGTAATACTCATTCGCGAATGAAAGTTAGTGCTCGTCATTCGTTACTCGTTGTTCGTAAAATGTGGCAAAAGTTTGAATATAAAATGGGAGGAATAGGTAAGTTCAGCTGATTTTGAGATAAGAAAGGACGAAAAGTGGGAAGAGGAGAAAAGTAAGAAGAATGTTGGAAAGTTTCACGAGCAGCATAGGAGTATACCTGTGCGAGATGAGAAAGAAAATGGAAAAATAGATGAATTCGACGAAGATAAAAAAAAAAAAAAAGAAAAAAAGAGAAAAAATATGAAATAAAATAAAAGAAAATAATAGAGAAGAAAAATATACAAGAGAACGATAAAAAGAAAAAATTCGATAGAGTAATGAGAAGACCGTTCGTAAAAATATAAATATATATGTATATACACATTTATTATTTTATATTTCTTTGCATAGAAGAGAGATGAAAAATCTTCCCCCTGTGGAAAGTGACAAGTACTTTTGAAAGAGAGAAAGAGACTCGTAAATTTTTCAAACGAAACGAAACCAGACCCCGGATACGTGCGAGCAGGATAGATTTACTTTTTTTTTTTCCAGAGAAAACTGGGTAAAAGATTATGTACGAAAAGGAAACGAAGATACATAATGGCCGGACGAGGAAATCCATATCGTACGTGAAACGAGCAATCCTTCCTTTTAGTATTAAAAAATTGTTAGAAGGTTTTTTTTTCTATTTTTATTTCTTACTCACACACCGTATAATCGAATTTTCTCCGTTGCGTGTAACTTGTTATGGGATTTTTTTTCTTTTTTTTTTTTTTATCTTCAATGTAGGTCACGGAAACGAATTTCGTTTTTATTTTGTCCTCTCATTTTTGTCAAAGAGATACCGAATTGTAGGAGACGACGGAACAAAGCTTACATAGGATCGTTTTGAATTGTGTGTGTGTGTGTGTATATGCATGTTTGTGTGTACTTAAAAAATGGCAGTGTTGGTAAAATTGTGTACCTCGGTGTATTTTTTCTCTTAGTCGGTTTACGTAAATGCACAGAAAAATATATTTATAAACACGCAAGCATCTGCATATACAACAAATTACACAGTGTGTGTGTGTGTGTGTGTGTGTGTGTGTGTATGTTTACATATTCGTCACGTTACGAGAAGAAGAAGAAGAAAAAGAAGAAGAAGAAGAAGAAGAAGAGAAGAGTATACAGGTTAATGACTTTTGGAATTTGCAACGAGAGAATTTTGTTAAAGAAAAAAATGAAAATAACGATGATTTATGCAAATAAATGTAGTGGTGGGAGAGTGGGTTAGTACGAGAAGAGAAAGAGAAGATTAACGATACAAAAAAAAAAAAATACAAAAAAACAATTAATGAATGTTTATTAAGAGAATGGAAGGAATAAAAGGAACACAGGGGACTAACAAAATATCGCGTGCACGAAATCAACCATAATTTGGCTTCTTTACCACGTCAAATTAATTTTACGAGTGAATCAACGTTGTCGACTGATGATGACATTGCTCACACCTGATTTTTCTATGCTTTTACTTTTTTTTCTTTATTTTATTTTGCAAACAAATTTTGTCCCCGCTAATTTGCTTTCTCTCTCGAAATGGACGACAGTCCCGAGACGAGATTTCGTTAACGAACTGTTTTTATTTTTTTATTTTTTCTACCTTTCATATCTTTTTTCCTCATTTCTGCAGATATTTATTTGCAGTGGATCAGTCAGGTAAACAAACGCAAGGTAAAGTACGCTTCTGCACGCGCGCAATTTTGGGAGTGTTTGTGGTGATTGCAAAAAGAAAGGAAAGGAAAAATTAATTAAAAATACAAAGAAATGAAAATATGTACGAATGTAATAATTAATTAAATTAAATAAATAAATAAGTAAATATAATATTGATCGAAATCGTGAGATAATATTCGTACAATTTTATTTCGAACATCATCGATACTCGAATCAATAGAAAAAAGAATAAAAAAAAGAATAAAGAGAGAAATAAAGAGAGAGTTAGAGAGAGAGAGAGAGAGAGAGAGAGAGAGAGAGAGAAGAAAATAAAAATGTTATTTAAGTATCCATAAAAATCCATGTTTTCTATTCTTTCTTTCTTCCTTTTTTTTTTCTTTCTGTTTTTCGTGATTTACGTTTTACACGTTTGTTCTGTTTCATTTTATATCAGAGCTTTACAAACACTTATAACGTCGTAATATACATACACATTCGCAATGGAACTTCAAGTTCGCAAAACACATACAGTATACACATATACACATACATACAAATAATTTTCCATCTCTTATTACCCTGTAGAACACACGCTAGAACACACGCTCGCTTCGATTTTCTACCGAGTTTAATCTACTCGCGCGAATTTTCACGTATTTATGTGTTTCTCTATCATACGACACGTCATACGTGAATTTATAATACGTAAATTTATATTATACATATATATGTATACATATATATTTATTTCTCTCTCTCTCTTTCTCTCGTTATTTCTTTCTTTCTTTATTTCTTTCAAACACACATATACATACATACATTTTTAATTCTTTTACACCTCTTCCTCTTTCTTCTTTATCTTCTCATTTTCGTCATAATCCTCAGTATTCTATATTCTCTATCTCTTTACTCAAATTTTTCTCTTTTCTAACTTCGTTTCGAGCGCGTGCACGCGTATAACGTTCTGTCTATTTACTTAGAAACTTAGGAAACTCGAGAAGGAACGGTCGTGAGAACGTAGATCGATCTTTCTTATAATGCGTAAACCAAACTCGACTATTCCCACCTTCCTTCCTTCCTTCCTTCCTTCCTTCCATCCATCCTTCCTTCCTTACTTTCTTCCTCTTACTTTATTCCTTCGTACACACGATATATTCCAAGAGAGAAAATGTTATATGTACTTTATGTATATAGCAAGGAAGAAAACCTGATGATGTCTAACAATAAGACAAACTTCGTTCGCTATCTTTTTGCCGAATTTATAATGAATCCTGAAACTTTACTAATGAGTCAAACCAAGTAGAAAATTATACGTCGTTCGTGTTTGATGATCAATCAATCCGTTCGTATCCCACTTTTTCTTAAAGTTCTTTTATTTATACTCTTTACAAATATTACCATATTCGTATAATTATTTATGTGTTTTTTCTATTTCTTTTTTCTTTCTTTCTTTTAATATATAAAAGTAACGTTATTAAATTTAATAAATTTATTCTTATTGTTCAATGTCCAATTATAAATTTTCAAACAAAGCTTTTTGTTAAACGTTCACAACGTTGTTTTGTTCCTCTTCCATTTCTATTTTTGTTCCTCTTCATCTTTATTTAAAAAAAAAAAAAAAACTGATTGGACAAAGACTGAAAATTAATTGAAAACAATCTCAATCGAACGACATTTAATCGTGTTGATTTGTGTATACGCGCGCGCGCCTGTGTTTGTGTGTGAATGAGGCTGTGAGGTGCATACCAGTTTGAAGAATAGGATGGGGGAATCTTAGTTTTTTTTTTCCTTTTCGCTTTTTCCATTTTTTTTTGTTCTTAAATATTGACAGACGAAAAGTAATAGCAACGTCGTTTCTCGGTGATGGTGTTTTCTTTCTCATTTTTAAGTTGAATTCCTTGGTTTTTTTTTTTTTTTTTTTTTTTTTTATATATACTTGTTCCTCTTCCATTCTAATCTCGAACACGTTTCAATTTTTTTTCCTCGTAACGAGAATAATTCCTTAAACGATTACACATTAAATTTCATTTTTTATTTTTTTATTATTATTATTATTATTTTCTGTATAATTTTTTTTTATCCTCTAATGTACGTTACGTTAAATTTTATTTGCGTGGACATTCGAGATAGACGATGATTATTTAATTGAAATAAAAAAAAAGGGGAAAAATTTTACACGATACTATTTGTTTATGTAAAATACTACAAGTATTAAAACAATGATTATAATAAATCTTATCTCGAATGTCCTTCGCATCGATCGTGTGAGAATCCAACGTGTTTTTTTTTATTTATTTATTATTATTATTAATATTATAATTATTGTTATTATTATTATTCTTATTAATATTAATATTATTAATATTATTATTATTATTATTAAGGTTATTTATACAAATCGTTTTCTTTTCTTTTTTTTTTTTTCTTTTCGTTCAAGACGTTCATCAAAGAAAAAATCGTACGATTGGCTACGATAATTCCTTGTTTTCTTCTTTTTTTTTTTGTCAATTCATTTTTTTTTTAAAAATAACTACTTTCACCGTTCAAAAGTTTCATCGCCTTTATCATTTATTTTATATAATTTTTATTATTATTATCATTATTATAATTATTATTATTACTATTATTAATGTATTTCATATATATATTTATAATGTGTATAATACACGTACATGTTTTATATGTATACTCGACAGTCTCTGTACATTAAATATTTTAAAGTTAGAACCCACCATTAAATATCTATCGTCCAGTTTGAATTCAATTTTTTTTTCTTTTTTTTTTTTTACCATCATTTCACGCGGCTGTCATGAACACCGAGTTATTAACATTATTATCACTACAGCAGAATAACTACACATTCGTATAATTCCTCCTCCACCACCCAGCCTCTTCCTGCTTTTCATTCTTTTTTACCTTCATCACTTTTTCTTTTTCTTTTTTTTTTCCTTTGGTTTTTTTTTTCTCAGAAAAACGTCTCAAAGTTTCAATAAAAAACCGTACTTATATGGTTTCTTTTTTTCTTTCTTTTTGGTAACATTTACGTCTATAAAAGGTGAAATTATTGATGGGTGGGGTGAATCGAGGGTGAACAAGGGGGTAGTGAATAGTTCTGCGATCGAACGAGTTCACGCACATACGTACATAATTATAATATAATACATACATAAAATATCGTGTACACCATTCTTTATTTAGGTCGTTCATCGGTATTTTTCTCTTATCAATTAATTTACCTCTTCTCTCCTTATCTATCACTTCTCTTGTTTTGTTTAATTCAAATCATTTTTGAAAATAATTATACATATTTTTTTGTATGTCATATTCGTATAATTTTTTAGATTTTTTCCTGTTCATCATACGTCACACTGGATTACTTTTTAAAATGTACATAATCTATGGTTTCTTCGTTCATACATATTAACAAAAATGATTAACTTCGTATAAAAAAGTTTTGTTTAAATATAAATATCAAAATCATTGTGAATTATTTTAATACATAAAATAAAAATTTAATAATATATACAATTAGGATTAAATTAACTTATAATAATTTTTGTGGATCAGTTATAATAATAATAATAATTATTATAATAATCTATATGATTTGAATAATCTTTTTAATATTTAATTATTAATTCGAGTCAAACTATTTAATGAAAATGATTTGTTTAATTATGAAATAAGTATAATAATATTTCACAATAATACTAACTATCAATTTTGACATGTCAATGGATAATTATTACAAATATGTCATTTCCCAATATCGGATCGTTTAAATGAATCAAAACGTCGATTTTTATTATTATTATTGTTTGAATCGAATGATTCTACAACGAACGTCAAGAAAGACGTGTGTCTACGACAAGGAATTATGATCTCAGGTAGAGAGAGAGAGAGAGATACCTTGTCTTAATCGTCATCGTAATCATAGTCATAGTCATAGTCATAGTCATAGTCATAGTCGTATTCGTAGTCCGAGAATTTCAGATATTCACTCTCCTAGCTGATTAATTTCGTAGGACCCGGTACCGACAGTGGGATTCCTCCTTTGTTCAAGGTTCCTCTATGCTTCCTCCGATTCTACGTCGTCTTAACGCCCATTTCGAAGGGTTGAGAACGAATATGTCAACGAGAACGTCGTCGATCCATTTCTAAGGATATAGAAAGACGATAGATGATTGGTTGATTGATCAGATTGAGAGAAAGATTAGAAAAAAAGAAGAAATACGAAATTGTGCCCACTAATTGACTTTAAAGGTATATATATATATAATAAAATGTTTTTAAATTGAACACCTTGATATTAATAATTTACTTATTCCTAAATTCAAATAATCTAAACCAATGGAAATACTTTTATAATGAACTATTTTGAATTACGTGTTTAATTAATAATCAATTTGTTCCCACATTAAAATGTTTTTCAATTGAACACCTCGATATATCAACAATTTTCTTGTTATATTTTATATTTTTCGATCAGTGCGTTTAAATAATCTAAATCTATATAAACTTTTTCTATTACCTATATAACAACCTTCCTGTTTCAATACTTGTATTCACTTTTTGTTATATAAAAAAAGAAAGAACGTTGAAAGCACAGAGTAAAATGAAAGATTTGGTCATTTTTAAATTTAAAATTAAAGAAGTAGAAGAAGAAGAAATCGATTCCCACCATCTTTACCGTCATTAGTTAATATCATTCGATCACGATTGTATGATTGATTATTTTTAAACGTCCATAGCATCGCCAACGTAACCCTCGTCCGGACTTTCTGGATGATGAGGTGGTTGAAGTTCGTCAGCCCTTGCAGCAGCAGCTGCAGCTGCTTCACGTGCAGTCTTTCCGAGCAAAGATCTCGGCGATAGTGGTGTGGTTTCTCCTCTGTAAGCAGCAGGTGGTGACGGTATGAACGGAACCTCGGGAAAAACTGAGGCAGGTGATATGACCGGTGATACGACGGGTTGTTGAAGTTGTTGTTGGATAGGTTGTTCGACCGGTTGATGAGCTGGATAGGGATAACCCTCGGCGGTGTATCTGGCATCGGTTCTTGGTAAAACTGGATCATAACCTGCCGTAGATCTTGCTAAGAATTCAGCTTCTCTGGAATATCTGGCAGGTGGTGCTACGGCTGAACCCTCGACCATTCTTGTCCTTAAACGTGGTAGGGTACTTGCTGTATTGTATGAAATCTTTGGTAATCCAAAGTTCATTGGATATCCATCCTGGTCCAAGTAACTCAATTGTGGTATATTAGATGGACGTAAGTCGGGTGGTTGGATCGGGTAACCAGAGTCGTATTCGAGTACGTGCCTCTCGTTTGTCTGATGACGATATAACTGACCATAGGTCACGTCCGTAGTTTCAGGAACTTCGTTTATCAAGTCCGGTTCCGTTAGATATTTCGATACCGGACTACCGTAAGATTCTTCCAAATTATTACCACGTTGTTCTCGTCTTTCCAATGTTGCCGCTCTGTTTATTTCACGTTCCGTGTAAGAAACGATCTGTTGATGTTCGAAACCAACCAAACTGCCGTTTCCTTTTCTACAATTTGGTAAACTCGTTGTTGTATCTTTCGTTATAGGCATGACAGATTTGTTTTGAGAGACCAAAGCTTTGGAATTCCTCTTCCGATCGCGTCGACGTTTCCGTATGCAAAACACAATGCTAAAGACCAGGCAACCGAGAACGAAGAGAGTTCCTACGAGTGCACCGGCAGCTATCACTGCTACGTAACCGGAACCTGGATCGTCCGAGGGTGGTTCCGCGGTTACCTTTTCACGGAACAGAACCTTCAGTGTGACGTTTGACCCAGTGGTACCAGCGGTGTTTTCAGCGATGCAAGTGTAAATGCCATCGTCGTTAGCCTCCACCGAGTACACGTATAATGTACTTGACATATTGGTCGAACCACGTTGTCTATAGATGTATCTGTAACAGATCAGAAAAAAAGAACGGACTCGATTTTGAACCTTCCGTGATCCATCAACCGCAAAAATGCAAAAACAAAAAACAAATATTTCTTACCTTGGATAAGTCAAAAAGTTCGTGGTAGACGAATCATTTTCATTCTGAAGCTCGCACGGTTCCCCGTTGAACCACCACGTGATTGTAGCAGCCGGTACGGCATGAACGTAGCATTGAAATGTGACGTTACTACCCTCGTAAACATCAACGCGTTCTTGCAACTCGATTCGCGGTAAACAAGCAAGTTCGTTGTCCTTAATCGTTTTAATTTGTCTATCTTTTAATCTTGCTGGCATATCGCAAATCGGTTCTGACTCTTGCGGTGCAGCTGGTGCTGATTCCTTGAGCCAAGCTTGAAGAATTCTCAAACCGCAATCGCACAACCAAGGATTATTATGTAAAGTCAATCCTCTGAGGCTACCACCGAGGGGTAAAGTATGATTTGGCATATACGTCAATCGATTACCATCTAGACGTAACCATTCGAGAGAAACCAAACCATCGAATGCACCTTCCTCGATGATCTCCAGTCTGCATTGGCTCAACTCGAGATTCGTCAGATGCATCAGATGAAAAAAGGCTCGTTTTTTGATCACTTCTATAGGATTACCGTTCAATGTCAGTCTCATGAGATTTGGGCATGAGGAAAAGCTTTCGGTTGGTATCTCGGCAATCAGATTTTCCGTCAGATCCAACTCAACCAGCCCTACCAAACCCATAAATGCTCTAACGGCTATACCACTGATCTGAGATCTACCAAGATAAAGTCGCTGAAGATTGATCAGTCCCAGAGCATAAAAGCATTCCGGTGGCAAACTGATAAGGTAATTTTCCGACAGATCCAACACCTGAGTTTCCTCTCTTGCACCCTGTGGTAGTCCCTTCAGATCCCGGTTAGCACACTCCACCCACTCCTTCCCACCCTTCCACTTACATATACACATACTTGGGCAACCCTCGACGATACAAGTCCATGCTAGCATCATCGTGCCCAGGAGAGCTCCCCTCCACCTCCAAGCTCTTACGCTTGAGCACATGATGATGCTTCATCGACCGTTCACCAATATATATTTCGCATTTTTTTTTATCCTTTTCATAAAACACCCCCTAATTGTTTTATTTTTTATCTTTCACTGTATTTTTCCACTTTTATGTTAGATGCGTTTCTTTGATTTCACGTCAAATGTTATTATTCTTCTTCACCTATTTTTCTTCTTGCAATATTTCTTTCTATTTTTACACCATGTTTGAGGGAAATTCACAAACAATCATCATCATCCTTTTCTTCATTTTCTTCTTCTTCTTTTTATCTATCTGAAACAAAGAATAAAATGGAACGTTAATATGAATGATATTTATCAAAAGGAAAAATACCCGAAAACTACATTATCTAACTTAAGTAAAGTAGATACTATAAAGAACGTATAAGAACCTTTCTCAGGTTTCTACTAATCGCTAAAGGTTTATCCATGATGCTTCATATATCATTCGGAAAAGCCCTTATTCTCTTTCTTTCCCTTTCTAAGGATACATTTTTTTCTTAACATTTTTTTTTCTTATCTCTTCTTCTTCTTCTTCTTACTCTCTCATTCTTTCTCTCTCTCTCTCTCTCTCTTTCTTTCTGTCCTTTCTAGAAAGGTGGATCGATTAAGGGATTTTTTCGAAGGCTAAGGAAGAAAGAAAACGCTTTCGTTAAAAAAAGAGTCGTCGTAATCGCACTTTTCGCTAAAAAGAGAAAGAAAGAGAGTGAGAGACCCGAAAAGCTGCGTTATACTTATGGGTGCTACGTAAAAGCACCCATACACACACATAAAAAGAGAGACAGGGCTTACTTAGAAATCTTTTCGTCTTACTACTATACCATAAAGGTGAAAAGAAAGTATTCTGAAGACCCTTAGGCAAAAAGGTGGTTTCTATGTGAAAAAAGGATAGATGGATACAAAGATAGTGAACGAAGAGTGAAGAAACAGAAAAATAGAAAGAAGAAGAAGAAGAAACCTGTGTGAAAGACTGAAATTCTGAAGAACTAAAAAAAGATAATAAATTCCATAGAGACATGAGGGGGGTTAAAGAAGTTGAAATTGGGTGTTGGTGACGGTGGAAGGGGTGAAAGGGTGTATATGTCTACCATATATGTATATATATATATATATATATCTAGCAATGTATATAAGCAAAAGTTACAGGAGAAACACTCTCGAAACCGTTCTATACCTAACCACCTTCTGTCCCTTTCCCTTTCCCTTACCCTTCCCTTCCCTTCCCTTTCCATAATATCAGGATATCGGAATATCGAACGCATGCGGTTCGGCATGCAAACTCCTACGGTTTTTCGTGGCTTTATTCGCACGCCTCTCGAATGAGCTTTCTCTCTCTCTCTCTCTCTCTCTCTCTCTCTCTTTCCCATTTTCAAGGAATGCAAAGAGGGAGCCCTTCGAGGATATTGCTAGCACCCCGAACATTTCAAATCCAATACTCCCTTTCCTTTTTTCCTTTTCCTATCTTTTTCTTTCTCTCTTTTTTTCCCAGCAACAACCCTCATCCCCTTATCAACAAACCTTCTCTCTTCAATCTCTTTCTTTCTCTGTCTCCTTTTTTTTCTTTCTATCAGTTCTTTTTTTTTTTTTTTTACTTCTTTTTCTCTATTTTGCTTGGACCGAAACTTTTTCTTTTTTACTACGTCCTACGATTTTAATTGAAAAACTCCGAAGAGAAGTGGACGAAGAAGGGCCTTGTTTTTTTCTTTTAAATCTTTTCCCGTACCGGGGGTGGAAAACGGGAACAACAGAAGAACGTCTTCTTATTCGTCTACTTATACTACTTCTCATTTTTTCTTATTCAAAAAATTTCTTCTATCTATTTTCCTTTTATCACGATCATTTCTTCTTTCCTTTAACTTTTTGATTTATATATATCATATTTTTTTTTTTTCGTACAACTTTTGGCATATTTTAATTTGATTTTTTTCTCTATCTCGACAAAGAACCGTTGTAATTATTTTTTTATCTCGTATACAAAAGCAAAAATCTGATTTTCCATTTCAAGAATCTATAACCCCTCGTCCCACCACTTTTATTTCTCAACCTCCTTTTATGTTGTTGTATTTTTCCCTCTTCTTTTTTTCTCCTTGTCATTAATGTTGAATCCGAAACGTAATGCGACGTTAATTTCATAGTCGCGTTACGCATTTCCCATGCGATAAATTAAATAGACCGTCAATTAAAGTTGCTGCTCACTCGATATCAAAAACCGTTCATTATCGCATCGTAATTTTCATTTTATTAGAGAGCTCGATCATCGTCGGGCGTTTTATGCGTCCGACCTAAATTAATTGCCCTTCATCGGGGATGGTGCTGGGGGAGGGTGGTAGTTGAGGGAGAGGAGGCCCAGTCTATCCATCCATCGTTCATTTATTCTTTCATTTATTCGTGCATTGGTTCGTTTTTCATTTTTGTTTTGTTCTCTCTCTCTCTCTCTCTCTCTCTCTCTCCGTATTTATCTTTTTTTTTATTCTCTTCTCGTTTTTTATTGTTTCTTCTTCATTTTTCTTTTCTTATTCTTTATTATTTCATGAATATGCACCAACATCGAAAAGAGAAAGGCTCAAGTGAGAATTTAATTACCAATTTATACTTTAAAACTAAAGATTTTCATTTTTTGACTGTTTTTTTTTTTTATGAGTGGGAACAACGTTGACACTTAGGAAAATGTGTTTTTGAATTGCAATTTAAAGAAATAAAAAAAAGGAAGAAATAAAAGCCTATTTTATAAAAAAGAAATGTTGATTGATTAATCGTTCTCGAATGATTATATTTTTTTTTATTATTATTATAAAAATATTATTCGTATTCGATAATTACCGAAATACTTTATTTGAGGTTAATTTATATATAATTCGAAAATAAAAAAGTGTAATATAATTTGAAATCTTTTAATATTTTTATAAAAAGCAAACATTTTTCAGTGTAGCAATCATCATTATTAATACATTTAATTCCGATTCCAAATATTAAAGATAAAGAATAAAAAATTAAATATTTAAGTATAAATATACTAGCATAATATATTATTCAAATTAAACTATATTATACACAAAGTTATAAATAATTTTGTAATTATAATATATACTATAAATTATAATATTATTGTATATAATAATTAAATAATAAATTATAATATTATATTATATAATATTAATTATAAAATTAATTATAATAATTATATATAATATTAGAAGTTTCAACAAACTTTGAATGAAAATATATGAGTAAATATATTTCCTTTATTTAAAATATTTCTATTGTTTAATAAAAAGATAAAAAGAAAAAGGTTTTAATAATGTACCTTTTGTATTCTTATTTTTGGTTAACTATGTTTTCCTTTACGATACACGATACAGTGTTTAAAAGTAAAGTACTTGATATAAAAAGAACTAACATATAGTAAGTAAAGCTTTGTTTCTTCTCTCTCATCCTTTCTCATTCTCTTWTTCTTTCTTTCTTTTCTACTATTTTATTGATTTGTCCTAACGATCGTAGGAAATCGAACTTCACAACGTTCTCTACCCTCATTCTCGTATTTCCAACTTTTCTTTTGACTCTTATTTGTTCTCCTTATCCTACGGATTTCTACTTACGTCTGTCTACATCTACCTTTTACTACTTCCACTTTTCCATCACAATCTACTCCATCCTTGTTTCTCTTGATCGTTTAACCTTCTACCTTTTTTTCTTTCTATCTTACAATTAATTAAACCAATGCGTATTATTTAAAGCAAAGAAAAGGAAAAATAACAACCAGTACATTTTCTCTTTCTCTCTTTTTCTCTCTCTAATTACATTTTTTTTTACCTTTATAGGGCAAACTGGAATTTAATCATTATCGTGATTTCAACCACCTTCTTTCTGACAAGAAGATAAAAACAAAAAGAAGTATGAAAAAACAAACGTAGAAAACAATATTATATAAATTACAAGTAAGAGAAAGAGATAGAAATAGAATAGGGGTAGACGTGGGTGGAGAATTGAGAAGAGAAGGGGGTAGGTTTTAAAAGGGGATGTTTCTAGCGAACTATGCAACGTCATTTAGCGAGTAACAACGCAACTCCTTTCATCGGTTATTATCATCATCGTACCCTTCGTTACTCGTTAGTTTTAATCGTCTTTGGTAGAATTTGAGTATCGTAACGATTCTCCAACACTCTTGGTATTTTCCCTTTATTCTTAAACGCTAACGACAGAAAAAAAAGAGAGAATGAGAGAGAGAGAGAGACAGACAGAGAGAGAGAGAAAGAGAGAAAGATCTCGCGACGATAACAAAATTGGGAGACGAAACAAAACAAAACAAAACAAAACAAAACAAAAATAAAAAAATAGAAAAAATAACTGAAACAGCAACCAGAGAGAAAGATAGAAAAGGGGGTGAGTGGTGAGGAATGAGGGATGCTGGCGGCTCGGGATGAGGTTTGGGGGTTGGGGAGATATCTCCCAAATGAATTGTCTGCTGCATAAAAAAATATAACAAACGCAACGAACTAGTAATCGACTCGGTTGTCTGATATCCCTAAACGAGTTATCGATTTTTTAACGAGTCGGAAGCGACATCGTTTAAAACGCTAAGACCCACCCCTTCATCTATTTCCTCCTCCTTCTTCTTCCCCACCTCCCTCCTTGCTCACTCTATTTTCATCTCTTTCCTTGTTTTTTATTTTTTCTATTTCTTCTTTTTTTTCTTTCTCTTCATCCCCTTTTTTATTCCCCGTGTATTTTCTTTTTATCAACGTTTTCAAAATCGAATTTCTTTTTTTTTATTCCTTTCTTCGCTTTGTTGTTCATTTTTTTTTTTTTTTTTTTAATTTTCTTTTTCTTCCTCTTTGTTCCAGTTTTTCTCTTAGCATAGAAGAATCCGCTTCGTCGGAGCGTAAAATTACCGAATTTTTCTGTATCGACTGGTCCAAAGTATTCATCCTTCCCTCCCCTCTCATCCCTCCCCCGCCACTCCTAACCTTTGAACCATCCCTCTGTGCTATTTTTTCTTTTATTTTTCTTTTTTTTTCTGCAATCTTGCCAATTCATTCGTTCATCGATGTCAACCTTTTTTCCCTTTTTTATTTTTTTATTTTTTTTTTTGACAAATCCCATACGCGTACAAGTTCGAAAGGGAAGGTAATAAAACGGCAAGGTACGAAACGACGTATTATACGTCATAAAAAATTCGTTAGGTTGTCACGCATATCCCTCAATTGTTTTTTCTCTTTTTATTTTTATTAAAAATAAAAAAATAAAACAATCTTTTTTATCACCTAAAATTGATTTGTTTTATCTATTTTCATTTTTTTTTTATTGCTTCGTTTATAATCAAAATGATTCGTATGGAAGTTAATCGTTCAGATTTTCTTATAAATAATATAATGTCATTGGCCTCTATAGCCTTGAGGTCATTAAACGAAGCTAATTACAACCTAGCACGTTGCAACTAGTGCTTATAATCGATCGATGTTGTCAAGTAAGTGAAGATAAAAAGAGAGTGAGTGAGAGAGAGAGAGAGAGAGAGAGAGAGAGTGTGGTTGTTAATACGTTAATTACTGTCGATGCTTTTATCGTTAGAACACGATACAGTGCTTTGTTAAAGTATTTCAAGCCTTTCTAAAAGTGTTTTAGCTTTAAAAATATATCCTAAGGTAGACGAGACATATTATGTTCTTTTTTTAATTTGCCATTTACGAGATTAACTAATAGATCTAATTAAATTGTTAATGTAAATGAAACAACATACACTTATATATATATATGCATAGACAAACATGTAAGAAAGATAAAACGTTTTAATTTATACCATTCAAGATATTTAAAGAGATATTTAAATAGAATATCTGATAAAATGTTTGGGATAGTAAGGATAGTTTAAAAACGATTAAAATATGCTAATTTTTCGAGTAAATGTTACTCTCTTCATTCGTTTGAGTGTTAGTTACTAAATACTTAGAAAACGTGTATAGGTAATTCCTGTTTTGTACTATCTTCTTCTTGTAAGTAGCTTAAAAGCAGTCAGTGTTAGAACAGTTACCTTAGTGTAGTTTCATAACGTTTACTATTAATTAGAATCAGCTATTTCCATTGAGAAAATATTCACCAATTTCTCTCCATTCGTCTTCCCGCATTAAAGATTTTGCATAGTTAAGGTATAATTCCATTTTGATGGCTAAAAAAAAACAATTGGTTTATATATATGGGAAGAATTTTCTTTTATTGAATCAATTGGAATAATCAACACTTTCAAAGTTTGGTTTAGTTGATCGTAATTTTATTAATTTTTTTTTTTTAGTAAATTCATTTGATAACTATTCATTCATTCATTAAGAATTATTTAATTATATTTTTTTTTAAATTTTATTTTATAAAAAGATATAATATAAAATAAATATAAAACAAATTACACATGAATAAATTGTTTAATAAAATTCTTCCAAAAAATTAATTTCTTTTTTAATCATCAAAATGTTAATTATATTTTAAAATTAAACCTTAAGTCTCAAAATAATTTTTAAAATAATACTCGATATACAATAATATTTATAACATTGTCCCTTTGTTTCTTACATATCCTTTAAATTCAACATTTAACATACTCCTGTGTATGAACAGGGGAAAAGAAAAACAAAAAAGGAAAAAGAAATTAATAGAGCAAAAGCTTAAAATATGCAAAGCTTCCTTTAAATTGGACATGTAATAAAAGATCCTTTAGTAAAGCGAAGATATTATAGTAGCAAGAGGACACGTAAACAGGATTAACGCGTTGCCTTGTTCAAGCAATCTTTACATTGGAAAAAGCCATGGACTAATGTGTACCCTTCCAACATTTCGTTATTTTCAAGCTCTTATTTACCATACTCGAATGCCTTTTTTTTTTTTATTCCACACAGCGCAAACCCTGGATATGATAACAGAAAGTATTTTATTCCATCTTTTTTGCTTGCACACTTACATATATATCTCACGAAGATTTTTATAGGATTATACTTGCTAATTCTATTTTTCTTTTATTTTTTCTTTTTCTTTTTATCACTATTGGAAAAAGTTGAATAATTTTCTAGAAATAGTGAGAGTAGTAGTGGTAGTAGTGGTTTTATTAATATACATGATTTTTATTTATCCAACACTTTTTACGCGAACATTTTTCTATTCGATTTATGTCAATTTATTTTGTATTTACCGAATAAAAAAGAACCAACCCTTCGTTCTCTATAATTACCTTATAAAATTATAAAATTATAAAATTACCTTATAAAATTACCTCATTGTTAATTTCATTAAAACGTGCATAACGATGAAAAGTAAACCATAACTATTGTAACTTTAACAAGATCGTTTGAACGTTGTCTTGTTGAACGTCCAGAATTTCGATTGGTGAATACATTTTCACCGTTCACTAATTAATTTAAACGCGTTACCAACCAACCATTTACCACTCAAGCTTGACTTCTGTATCTCGAACATTGACGTATTGTGAAAAGCAAATTCCAACAAAATAATGAAAATATCCGTTTAACTTCGATAAGGTTTTTAACAATGAAAAATTTATACAAATCTTTATTTTTTTTTTTTTTTTTTTTTTTTTAATTAAAATGTTCAATTTATAGTTGATCATTTTATTTTATTTTCTTTCTTTTCGTAAAAATCTCTTTTATTTATTTGAATTATTAACTACATATAAATCAAATTGATTGATTAAACTTGCAAACATTTTCTTTAATGTTATTATCGTACCACACGATCAATATCTAGTTTTTTATATTCTAAATTTATTATATATTTTAAAATATACATTTTTCTATTTTTATAAACGTTAAATATATACAGCAATATCCTATAAAAGTTAATATACTGTGTAATGAAGAAAAAAGACTCAATATTTTAGTCAAATGACTGACCTCGTATATCATAATATATACTCAAAGATAAGAAAAAAGAAAAGATAAAGAAATCTCTAATGTAATTCTAGAATATCGATGAAAGATAACCGAATCGAATGACTGGAGTGTCAGCCATAAAGTAAGAAGACAGGGGTGATATTTTAACATAACTCGCTCCGCCGAAGCATAAAATTACCGAATGTTAAGATGGATTCAGAAAATGATGGGATCGTGAGGCTGGGTGAGGTGAGCTGAGCTGAACTGAGCTGAGCTGAACTGAGCTGAGGTGTGAGAATTGTAGGAGGTTACAGAGTGTGTGTTGAGTGATGAAAGAGAGAGAAAGAGAGGGAATGAGAGAGGGAGAGACCTGGTCCTTCTCAGAGGTCCAGAAAAGGATCTGGAGAGGTCGAAAGTGCTACGATGAAGCATTGCCCTATTACGAAAGCTGTTGGACCCTTATGGCGAGCTGAATCACCAAGTAATAGTAATAGTAATAGTAGTAGTAGTATTAGTAATAGTAGGTGTGATACTAGTGTGTTGATGCTATTGGTGTTGAGACTTTCGTCTAGCTAGAGGCAGCCAGGCACCAACAGTTCTCTCGTTTTAGTCTGAACGTCTCTTCACCTTGATGGTCCTGGCATTAAGCCTTGTATATTATCGCTTACGAGACTTGCCACTGCTAAGATTCGCGTGAAATTTCTCTTCTCGGCCATTTACCATCACCACCACCCCCCTTTTACCCCATTTTCAAAACCTATTTCTCTCTCTTACTCTTTCTCATTCTCTCTTTCATTCTATCTTATGCTATCTCACATTTTATTTCCACTCATTTTATTTCTCTCTCTCTCTCTTTCTCTTTCTCCTTTTGTTTCTTTCTCTTTCTGTCTTTCTTCATTCAAGAAAGAAAACGACAAGATTTAATTCGCTTCATCTTAAAGCGAATATCTTCTCTTTCTTATTCTTCTTCTTCGTCATTTAATAGGCCATTCCCTTTTTCACTTTTTGAACACCAACACACCAGATTTATTTTATCGTATTTTCCATATTTATTTCTCTATCTTTGAACGAGTACAATTGTCGTTTTCCAACTAGATATTTTGCATAAAGCTTTAGAAATGTAAAATATGGTATAAGATGTTTTCTAGTTGTTGTCCTTAGTATCATCTTTTTTTATTATTATAAACGATTTATATATAATATATGTTAAATATATTTCAAAATATTTAACATAGACCACTTGTTTCGATTAACAAAATGAAACAAAAAAATGAACAACAATTCAGTAAACAATTTTTGTATATAACGTATAAAAATATGGGTGGACAATGTGCCTTTATTTAGTATTTACGTTTGGTGCGTAGGAATTTCTTTTTTTTTCCTTTTTTTTTTTTTATTAATAAAAATTTCCTTTTATTTTTACCAACGCGGTAAAGAAGAAAGAGAAAATTTTACTCGTGTAGAATAATAAAAATCTTCGATAAAAAAGAAAACGTTTCTTTTTGTTTTTGTTCTTTTTTATTTTTTTATTATATTAAATAAACGAGAAATTAATTTAGTTTCCTGAATTTTATAAAAAAAAAAAAAACACCGATTGTTCTAGAGTGTTCGTAATTTATTAAAAAATACCACGAAGGTTAAACGTATTTATTAATATTTCAAGTTAACAAGAAATACCATTGAAAAGCTTATATTCTAGAGAAAATGAGAGAAATAAAGTACACTCATATACACATACTTCTACACAGAGAACGCTTAGATTTATGAACCAGGTAAAAGGTGAATCGAATCGATGAAATATTGATGAAAGAAAAAAGTTAACTATATAAAAATTTTTCATATTTTTTATTCCTTAAAATGAAACAAACCTGTCTGAAGACGTTCGAAATACTTCAAGGGGTGTATAATTTTATGTTATACTACTTAAAAAAAGAGGTACACGTATATATGTATATCAAAGTAAAATAAACAACTGGAATAATAAAAGAAAATAAGAGAATAAGGGAATACGAGAAATCAAGAAAGTAAAATAAATAGAAAAAAAGAGGAATAAAGATAGAAGAAGAGAGAGAGAGAGAGAGAGGAGTAGGAGAAAAGATGTATTCAGCAATTCTGGCATACAAACAGACTGGAAGAAAGAGAAAGAAAAAGGATAGAACATTCGTTTGGTTCCATTGTTGTTCCTTTTTTTTAACGCATAGTGGGATATGTCGTCTAGCAGAATCACGGCATTTTATGACTCGCGGCGTTGTGTTGTTGGCAGTGAAAGACCACCACCACCACTACCACCACCACCACTACCACCACCACCAGCACTACCACTACCACCCACCACGTTAACGTGCCTTTCATCCCCCTAAGCTCAGACAAGAAGAACGTTGCACCCTTCTGTTGGATTTTTCTTTTCTTTTTTCTTCTTCTTTTTTTTTTGTTCTTCTCTTTGTTTCTTGTTTTTTGTTCTTTTTTTTTTCTCCTAATAATCATCGAATAGTATATTGTGTTTTTGTTCGTGTTGTTGTTGTTGTTATATCGTTAATTACTAATTAAAGAAAATTAATTGTTGAAATCGGTCGTTAAAATTATTCAACGATAAAGACGTTAAAAACTTTACGTTTTTCCACCCACCACCCTCCGGTTTTCTGTTCTTCTACGTTTTAGTTTTAACGACTGTAACTAAATAAAATGGGGTGTGTCGTCGACGTTATTAAAATCTTTACAGACACATACACACACACATTAAATAAGAACAGAAATATACTATTCTTTCACTATCGAATGATTTAAAACAAAACAAATATCAAATTTGACGAAGTTAATTTAATTAAAACGTATATGTTAAATCGGTTCGATCAATATACAAATGAATTATATTAATCAGTAAATGAATCTTTTAAATAATAAATCGTGCATTTAAACGAGATTACGTATAATATTAATAATTTAATTATATAATTATTTAATTGTACAATTATCCTCCTACATTTTCAAATAACTTCCTACCTCTCTCTTTCTATTTCTTTTTTGAGTTTACAACTATCAATTGGTGCACTTAATCGAAATTCTATCCCTTTTTTTTTAATTTTACAATAATACTAAAATATACTGTATAACTATCGATAGACGCAGTACGATATTTGAAAGATGAAAAATACATTCCATTGCTAACGGGATAGAAATATCAACGAAAAAAAAAGAAACAACGATGACAACAAAAAATTCAAAAACAAAACAATATCCCCAGTCTCCACCCCCCCCCCAAAAAAAACAAACAAAATATGAAACAAAATATAAAAAAAAAAGATCAAAACGATTATTCCCTTTTTCCTCGAATAAAACAAAAAACATAAAACACACACCAAAAAAAAAACAAAAAGAAATAACAAACTCAAACGAAAAGAATGATGGTGATCGGTTCAATTTCGTAGCCGACGTCAAAGAGAACTTTATTTGCAAAATAAAAATGTTTGTACAAGGGCCGATGTTCCTATTTTCGACATCTTCTCGACTATTCGTCAATCAAACGTCGTTGTCCTTGTCCTCATCCACCCACCAACCCTCCTACCACCCTTTCTCCTAGTAGTAGTAGTAGTAGTAGAAGTAGTAGTAGTAGTAGTAGTAGCAGTAGTCACGAATTTTTGGAACAAGAGATGTGACTTTCTATCTCCCTTTCTATCTATCTATCTCTCTTCCTCTCTGGTTGGTTTATTTTTTTTGTCTTCCTTTTAGCAATGCTTCGAGCCAGACCAGGGCGTCGGCCGGGCATTCGCGATGACGACGTGACGTCATTCGCTTTACGATGTCATCCCCATCAACCCCTGGCATCGTCTGCTATTTCTTTTCTTTCCTTTTCTTTCCTTTCTATTTTCTATCTCACTCACTCACTCACTCACTCACTCACTCACTTACTCACTCACTCACTCATTCATTCTACTATATATATATATGTCCTATCTCCATCTCTATCTCTATTTCTATCTCTTTTTCACGTTTTCTCTTGACTCCCTTGTTCCAAATCCATCTGTCCATCTGTCCATCTCTATCTTTCTTTCTCTTTCTCTTTATCTATTTCTCTCTTCCTCTCTTTCGTCAAATTGCTGGAGGCCAACAATGGCCGATATTTCCCTCCCAGACACCCTGACGACGACGAGGATGACTACACGACACGACACGACGACGTGTCTACTCTCAACGTTGGCCTACACTTGCCTTTTCTCTCGTGCATTAACACACGACCAAATAAAAGGAACGTTTTAACAACTCTTTCTCTCTCTCTCTCTCTCTCTCTCTCTCTTTCTCTTTAACCCTCTCTCTTTCTCTGTCTACACGAAAATTCACTCTGTTCCTTATACTTTGACTTCGATCATATTTTTACTCCTACTCCTTTTTTTCTTCTTCTTTTTCTTCTTCTACTTTTACCACTACTCCTTTTTTTTTGTCCTGGTTTTCTTTTCTTTTTATTTTATTATTAGGAAATATAGAATTTGTTCTCTTCATTTTCACTGAGTTCAGATTTCATAGTGATCATTATAATAATAATAATAATAATTATTATTATTATTATTATTCTTTGTGTTGACCATCTGTCATCCTATTTTTCTCCTTTCCTCTTCTTCTTTTTTTTTTAATAATATAATTATAATTTTTTGTATAATAATCTTTTTCAAATAATAATCTTTTCCTCCCATTCTCTTCTTCTTCTTTTTTTTCTTTTATCACTACTCCATTCTTTTCTTTCATTTTCATTGTCATTTCATACGTTTTTCACACGTTTTCGTTGCACTCATTGATTATTCATTTCAAAAACTATCATAAATGATAACAATTATTTATTATTGAAAATATGAATCTATAAAATTAATTATAATTTTATATCGAGTTTGTAATGTTTGAGTAAGACATAATCTACACAAAAAAATACAAATTTTCTTACACAGATGTGTTTTCTGTATATATATATATATATTAATGATCCATAAATTCTTATCAAAATTACTTGTATGGTCGAACTCGAATGGGGCTCGTTATATCGACGTTACAACGATTGCATAATAATTCTCACAATTCATTTCTGGATTTATTGTAAAGAGAGGGAGAGGAAGAGGAAGAGAGAGAGAGAGAGATTAAAACATTTTAATCCCACAACCATCCAATTCGCAATCGATATTACGCTAAAAAGATCCATCGTACGTTTTATCGTGCAAATTACGAGTAACATTGCTGCTTGTGGGAACCATTTAATGCATATTTTTGCGATTATTAGTTTTATGAACATTTTCATTCCACGAATACGCGAAACGTTTTCATACATATAATATATATATATGATTTTGGTCAAGATTTATACATATGTATACATATATATATGTATAAAAATAATATCAATAAAATGTATTTTTGTGAATATTACTCTTTAATAATAATAATAATAATAATAATAATAATAATAATAATAATAATAATAATAATAATAATAATAATAATAATAATAATAATAATAAAAATAGCAACCAACACTTTATCCGATTATCGACATTTTCGTATTAATAATTGAAATACGATTATTTTACAATTAAAAAAAAAAAAGAAAAAAAAACATTTAAATTAATTTAAAGATTGATCATCTACAAATAAAATAAAATTAAACAAAATTACTTTTTAATCTCAGCGTTAACCCATTATAATATAAATATTTAAATAAAAAAAGAACAATTGTTTGAAAAAATCGTTTTATTTCGTTAGTATGAATATATCATTATACAGTTAATGTAGTTTTTTTTTTTTGGCATTTTCGTATTGTGATGGGTAATGGATTAATGCAATCGTCGTTGAATATAATATTAATAATAATAATAATAATAATAATAATAATAATAATAATAATAATAATAATAATAATAGTAATAATAAAAAAAATAAAACACTTGAAATAACATTTCTAACGAATATATACGATGGATAATCCGATTACGAGGTTCACCTGCGGCCGTTGCGGGCGTTGTGAGATAAGCAGAGACCGGACGTGTATCCATTACAAACCCTGTCGGACGTATATCTGCTATCTGCTATCTGACTGCGATACGTCTTACTGTATCGTTCATTTGCCGGATTCGGCTCGTAAAACCTATTACAAATCCACCCACCATGAGAGACCTAACTATACATATTACTCTTCTTAATATCCCTGTGTCATCTATGTGGTATAACCATAGATAAATGTTCTATGATTAATCTCTCTCTCTCTCTCTCTCTCTCTCTCTTTCTCAAATAATTAATTCAATGCATATTATTTTATATTATACTTTACTTATTATTTATTTGTTCACAATTAATTTAATTAACATATTTTTATTTTTCTGTTTTTCTACCCCCCTTTCCCTCCCAACTTCTCTTCTTCATAATTTCATTCAATTATTTCATTTTACTTTTTGTATTCTATTTGGACACATTATTATTATATTATTATAAATGAAAATATATTTTCTTTTTGAGATTATTTGTTATTTTGGATCGAATCAGTGAGTAACCTTTTCATTTTTTTTATTCTTTCTATTAGATATTTATATTTTTCTTTTATTAAATAATTCAATTATATTAATTTATTATATATTGTATATTTCTCAGTTAGTTTTATACTCAGGAAGTTGCTTATGATCTAATATTTATTATTTTCATTGAAATGCATTTGGAAATTTTTTTATAAATATATAACAGAATTCTTTTCGCCTTTTACAATATAATATAATTAATAATTATAATTAATTTAAAGACGAAATTAAAAAAAAAGAAAAAAAAAACAACAAAAATATGTGTACATTTGAATTGTTTTCAATGTTTCAAAATAAAGAGAAAGAAAAATAGAAATAACTCCGAGAGCCTACTCTGTCATAGAGGTAAGCTTTTTTTTTTTTATCTATTTGTTTTCTATTTTATTTTTTCTCCTACACACGCACACACACACACAAGTTTTATCTACTATATCGTCGATCAAACGAAATAGGAATTCAACAGAAAATTTCGACGTTTTTGAATACATGAAACTAGAGTTGGGGCATGTTCTAAAAATACGCTTGGTTAAATGCTTGCGAACTTTTTATGCATTTGATTCTTTTGTCTCTTTTTATTTTTATTTTTTATTTTCTTTTTTCATCCCGTTGTTTATACAACGTGGTACGTCACAACGACATGAACTATTCGAGAGAATTTCGTTGTTTCGATGACTTTTCAATGTGCAAATGGTCAAATTTTTCTTTACCAATCTTTTTATTTTCCTCTCTCTCTCTCTCTCTCTCTCGCTCTTTTTCTCTGTTCTTTTTTTTTTCTTTTTCAATAGACCTAATTATTCCGATATACAAGAAACTTTACGAGTTTGTAATTTGTTCATAATTTTATTCGTCACTTTTTTTTTAATGGTGATAAATATTTTTGATTTTAATATCGATTTTTTAAGATGATACTCTTTTTAAATGAGACAAATGATATTAATGCAATGGTACATACTTAGAGAACAATCTGCGAAATCTTTAGGAATGTTGTGTGGAATTTCAAGATTTAGTACAAGAAAGTTTGATGAGTACTGAATTAAAGAATGGAATGCTTAAACGATTAGAGTGAAAATGAAAATTCCTATTTAGAAGTAGAGTAGATTAAAATGTCAAAGAATAAATTATAGGATTTGAAAAATAAGAATCCAAAAATCTTGAGTAACAATATTAACTAGAATTATTTTAATTATCTCTATATATTTTAATTATTCCTACTATACGTCTTAAAAAAGAAAAAAAAAAAACTATGAAACAACATTAAAATTATCAATTAAATAATTAAAGATTGATATCGATAATGTAGGTTTCTTATTTAGAAGTAGAATAAATTAAAATAGTTGATACATGGGAATCCAAAAATCTTGAATAACAATAATCACCATAATTATTTTAATTATCCTTACTTATATTTAGTATGAATCTTAAAAAAAGAAAAAAACATCAAACAAAATTATAATTATCAACCAAGCAATGCAAGATTGATCTAAAATGTAAGTTTCCTATTTAGAATTAGAATAGATTACAACGTCCAGGAATGAAAGTGGGTAGTTGATTGTTCGAGCTAGGGTTTCCCTGTTGTTGGTTGCTTGTTAATCCCTTTAATTTGTCAAAGAAATAAGCTTGAAGTTCGTGCTAGGGAAACGCGTAACGTCGAATTAAGATAACGAAGAAGATCTCATCGTGGTTACTTTACGAGCTTGATTTCCCTCTCTTTCCCTTTGTCTACCCTCTACGGACGCAACAATGCGATTATCTCGCTGACCGATCGCAAACTCGCGCTCTCAACCCCTTAACACCTGCCTCCGCCACACACCCTTTGCGTACAACATCGAGCTCGTTGCTGTAGGTGACCTGATAACGTCTTACACGAACGCACCGACACGTAAACATCAACCACCAGCGTGAAATACCTCAGACAAAAATGGGAAAGAACACGAATTACGTTTTTCAACTAACAACTGAGATTTGTACATTCTTTAAATAATATTTTTTATTATATAAATTTATCGATTTTTGATTAATTTTTAATACAAGGTATTAATCAATTTTTTATTTTAAAATTAGGTGCTGTTTCATATTAATAATCTRAGTAAAATAATTAAGATAGTAAAGGGGTGAATATGAATTTGTTYAACAACTGAGATTTGCACATTTTTTAAAATATTATTTCTATTATGCGAATCTATTTATTCTGGATTCTTTTTCCTTTTAAAATTACCTATTGTTTTATATTGAACACCAGCATGAAATACCTTGGACAAAAATAGGAGAGAATACGAATTCTTTTTTCAATTAAAAACTGGAATT
>NW_015149017.1:573406-620491 GCF_001465965.1 Polistes dominula
TAAATATAATTAAATATATGGAAAGATGCATCATGGTGAGAAATACACACCTATTACTACTCGTTCATTTGCCTCAACATGCATGAATGAGTTTGAGCAACTTCGGTTGATTACTTAGGTTCTAATTTGGCTGAGTAGATCGCACGAGTAGAGTATCTTTGCAAAGTAGTATTTTTCGTTTCTCACCGTTCATTTTACGCAAAAAAGTTATCTCTATCTATCTATCCATCTATCTATCTTTCTATCTGTCTATTTCTTTTTCTGACACATTCAAAACTAGGTGTGTATATATATACATATTTATATAGACATATTTATATATTCATCTAAACATACATGCATACATATATATAAACTCATACATAGACACATGAGTTCTAAGAAAAGCAGCCTAGTTTTCTTTCCCTTGTTTTTAGTTTTTCTTTACTTTACTTGTTCTGTTTTTCTTTCTTTTTTTCTTTTTCTTTCTCCATTCTTTTTTCCTTTTCTTATCTTTTCTTTTCTGTTTTTTTTTCCTCCCGAGATTCTGCATTTTCTTCCATAAGGGAACCGTTGAAAGATTCGACATTTCTCTTAGCTGAAGAAAAAAAAAAACGTCGAAGTGAACGTGAGTGAGCAAGAAGAATGGATCGGGTTGGGTGCTTCAGAATCTTCGTGATAAACTCCCCGAAAGGTACTTGAGAATTTTTTACGACATCCTTCCGAATATAAAAGAGAAAAATTGTCTACTTCCTATCTTCCTTTTCTTTCTCTCTCAATCTTTTTCTGCCTATCTCCTCTTTCATCATTATATTTAATTTTATTCCAATATTTTTTTTCTATCAAAATACGTTTTACATACATTCAATATTTTTACTATACATATAAAATTAATGATCATTCTTTGAAATACTTATGTTCTTTAAAAAAATTATCAACAATTTAAATATATATTGTTAAAACATTGAATACTTGTTTTACTAAAAAACAAATATTGATTTTCAAATGAATTTTTATAGAATGATTCTTTCATTTGATTTTGCACAGAATATTATTTTATGTTTCGTTAGAAATTAAACGAAATACAAAAACAAAAAAAAAATAAATAATAACAAGTAGTTAATTGTTGTAATAACAATTTAAAATATGTCTACGTATTACTATAAAGCAAAACCGGTGTTCAATGTGTAACCAATTAAATATTTAAAAATTATGAAAAATTAAATAATTAATTATCATCATGTGTTAATTACATCTATTCGAGTAACGAAATTATAAATTGTTCTATAATATTGTTGATAATATATTTATATTAATTAATTAATTATTAACATATAGAAATAGTAAATAAACTCACATTAAAAGATACGTTTACTCGTCACAAGATTCGAAAACAAATTAAACGTAGTTTGTTTATTATCGAATGTATCTAAAGCCATGTTTACATTATACCAAACGTTTCACGCAGAAACTATTTACCAAAATATAAACTAAATCGAAAATGTAAACATTACGACGAGATATTATTATTGAAATGAAAACCAATCAATTAACGATAAATCGTATAAAACACTCACGTAATTTCCATTCGTTTTCTTTCAACATTCCATCTCGTAAAATATTGCTCCTTCTGAAAAAAATATAAGAAGAAAAAAATAAACAACAATACATCACGTAAAATACATCATCGATTATCTCAAGAACAAAACGTTGGATATTAAAAAAAGAAAAAAGAAAAAAGAAAAAATGACAAAGAAGCGAATGTAAAATTTCTCGAAGAATAAATGTCTAACATTTTCTCGAGTAACAAAGAACAACACAGGTAAACGTGTTCTATAACAAACTCACCACGCATGTGTACATACATATAAATAATACATAGACATTTTCACGCGTTATCGCGTTTAACACGCGATATTTTACGACAAAAAAGGGCCAAAAAGGTACTAACACATAAAGAGAAAGAATAAGAAATAAAAAGTTGTATAGTTACGTACGATGATAGTAGACGTTGAAAGAACGCAGGACGCGTTCACGGTTATGTATCGTAAAAAGTGACATAAGGTGGATAGGTGAGAATGTACGGAAGGGTGTTGTTACTTCGAACGGTCGAAAAGCTTTGTGAAAATATATATGTACATACATACATGGAAACATAGATACACATACATATGTATAAATAAAGGATGAAAGCATGTTAGATGAAAGATTGTGTCGTGCTAGTCTCAAAAGATATCCCTGCCGAACGTTGTCATAAGTTATAATGCTACTCGCATATCAAACGATTTCTTATACGATGTTTCTACCTTCGTGTAAACAGAACTGTCGCTCGTAAAAGTCGTCGTCGCGTCATGTAACAACGCCCATTTGCACCTTGTAATGGTGACAATAGCTACATGTATACACGTTTCCACTTTTTATCTATGTATAAGTGTTTTTATGTGTATTTATATATGCATGCATGTATACATGGGTATGAAAAAGAAGATATATATATATAAGTGTGAAGAATAAGTGAGAAAGAGAGAGAGAGAGAGAGAGAGAGAAAATCGTTCTTCTCTTTCCTCTTATCATTCGTATTTTGTCGTCAACCCCCGACGACTATCTCTCGTGATTTGCTTTATCGTCTCGTAAAAAGCAAAAGCTAAAAATGGTAGTCAAATACGTAACGAAGGAATCAGAAAGAGAAAGAGAACATGCTCGTCAACAGTTTTCTCTCTCTTTCTCTTTCCTACGAGTTTATGGTATTCCCTTGAGAACGTTCTTGGTTGGAACGTTTTAATGCACGAGATAGCTCCGAGCTATTCGAAAATCATATAATTCTACTTTTGCTATCCTCTCCCTCTCTTTTTTTCTTTTTCTTTTTTTTTTTCCCTTACTTTCGAACATTTCTTTTTTCTTGTTTTATTTTTATTTGTATTTGTAATTTTGAATATATATATATATATATATATATATATATATATATATATATATATGTGCATTTATACACTCATTGCATTTTTGTTTTTCTTATTTTATGAACAAGTATGAAAATACGGTTAACTTGCAAATAATTCATTGAGATTTGTCAGAGTTTAGTCAAAATTTGATCACTGTATTTTAGCTTATTTTTGTTTTGATTCAGTATTTTATTAATATTTTGTAAAATACGAATATTTTCAATTCAATGATTCATTTATTTATTGTTGAAAATTTGGTTGAACTTACTGCATTTTCATTATAACCTTTATGTACAACCATTGGTATTTAAATGGTATCGAAATGATTAAAATAATATGTCAATTAGAAAATAACAAAAGTTAGTTTTAAAAATATCTAAATTGTGTATAAAAAAGATAAATTCGTTTAGACAAAATTTACTACTGTAGTAAATTGTTCAACAATTCAACTAAAACAAGTATTTCTATATAATTTCAATGTGTTTAAATAAATCATTTGGTAGAGAAAATAATTTCGAATAATTCAAAAAAAAAAAAAAGAAA
Source organism: Polistes dominula (assembly GCF_001465965.1). The sequence continues at coordinate 576,871 of NW_015149017.1, forward strand.
AGAAATATTTCATACAAAATAACAAGTGTTCTGAAATGATTCATCAACAGTGTATACATAAACTAAAGAAAAATATTTGTAGTAATTTTCCATTCACACATTTTTATGTATCATTCCAATCCTATATTTTACATATCAATTAATAAAATAAATATAATCATACCATGTCAATTTGATCAACAACAACAACAAAAGAGGAAAAATGAAAAGAAAACAAAACCAATTCGACTTGAAATAAAAAAAATAAAAAATAAAATAAAAAAGAAAACACACACACATACACATGAACGAAATAATATTGTAATACTTTTCTGAAGTAATTGTCAATTAGTAGAGGCGTTCAAGTTCATTTCCTATTTTTTTTTTTCAATTTTTTCATTTTTTTTTTTCACGTTTACGTCATAGCTATCACGTCGTGCATACGCTCGTTACGTTTAAAGAACGGAGTAGAAAGGAAAATAAAATGGAGTAAAAAAGGGGAAAGCAATTATCCTCGGACGATGGTTTACATTCGTGAGAAGAGAGAGAGAGAGAGAGAAAAGAATAAACGAGGCGTTTCAACGTTCTCTACTCTTTCTTCAAATTTTCCTCTGTTAGCTGAAAAGTTCAATGTTCGCCATTTTTCTCTTTCTCTTTCTCACTGTATTTCTCTCTCTCCCTGTTTTTATCTTTTTTTTCACCCCTCCACCTACTTCTGTTCTTCTTTCTTTTTCTTTTTTTCTTTTTCTACTTCTCTTTCTCTATTCCTTTATTTCTCCTTTTTTTTTCTTTTCTCTTTTCATTCACCACACAAGTCATCGTCAAAGAACGATGCGAAGCAAACAGGTAAAAAACACGCCTTTCGAAAGGATAGAAAAAAAAGGGAGAGAGAGAGAATGAGAGAAACGATTCGTTGCATGAGATGGTTTGAGAAATGAGAAAAATAGAGTGAAAGAAAACATGAACTAAAGAACGAAAGGACGAATGAACGAACGAAAGATTCAAATCCGTCAAGCATCGAAACTACCCTGGGTATTTTTCCCGATAATTTTTGTTTCTCTCTTTCTCTTTCTCTCTCTCTCTCTCTCTCTCTCTCTCTCTCTCTCTCTCTCACTCTCTTATTTTCATCCTTTTATAAAATCCGTCCTGAAATAAAAAATGATTTTTTTTAACGAATATGTTTTTTCTTTTATCTTTGTATCTGTTATATAAGATTATAAAATGATTTATATTGTATTAACATTCTATTTCTAATCGAATTAAATTAACTTGTTTTATTGAATTCATTTATTTTATAGTATTAAATAAATAAACGTTTTCATATTTAGTTGTATAATATTTTAAATAAATAGTATATTTTTATAATATTTATAATATAATATTAATATGTAATCTGTATCAATACGTAGACCTCTGACGTATATATATATATATATATATATAAACTCATATTAAATTATAAATACTATAATTATTTTATTTAAAATATTCAGGAATATATAATATTCATATCTGTACGTAATTAAATCAATAAAAATGAAATTCACACATATCAATTTTTATTTTTAAAACAAAATCAAATATATTTCATTTTTTTGTTTTCATTGAAAAATCAAACACAACGTGGAACATTTTTGATATTTAACAATTGTATTTTATTTTTAAATAAAAACATATACGATTTTTGTGAAATAAAATTTGATTCGAAACGTACGATTAAATATAAGCAAATAGGTGAAAAAAGGTAACATGGATTGCAATTTAGGACTTGTAAAAAATGTTTTAATTATTTTTTTTTTTCAAATAAAAATATACGATTTTGAGATAGAAAATAAAATTGAAAGATAAAATTGAAAAGGTACGATTAGATAAAAGCGAATAGGTGAAACAATATAACATAGATTCGAGTTTAAGATTATCAGTGAACTTGAATATCGTGTCTCTCACGTTTTAAGCGGTCCATCGTTGTTGGTTAGGGTCAACTGTGCTTGCATTATTGTTTCACGAATACAAAAGCGAACGTATAAATAAGCCGCACAACCGAGCACAACGGATCATCATCCTTTGCAACGTGAACGCATATACGCGTTCTCTCTACGGCCAACATTATGAATCTGTAATTTCTAGTGTATGTATGTAGGTGTATGTCGCATATGTTACAACCCAGAGACATGTTTTCACATATATACTAACAAACGTTATCGACACTACCCTCTTCTTCCTTCTACACCCTTTCTTCGCCATCCCCTTACATCTTTTTTCGGAATTTAACAGCGGAGAATAATTTTACTTTATTTCTTTGTCTTATGATGTTAACAATAAATAGAAATTGTTCTTGTTATTTTGAAATATTAATTTTACGCAATTATGATATAATAATAATAATTATTATTATTCGGAGAATTTGATTGGTCTATAATTTCTTATTAAAAAATGTCTAAGGTTTTTATCATGGTATAAATTTACAAATTATAATAAATTATATACGTAAAGTTACAATTACACACAATTGTACTTTATAATTTTTATTTTTGATACTTGAAAAAATCTGAATTATCATAAATAATACGATTATTACTACTTCGATTTATTAACCGCACGTATCGATGATATTAAAAGAAAAAAAGAAAAGATCGATTTCTATAAAAATAAATCGCTTATCGGAAAACGAATGAACCTTTATTTTTAATGCTTATAAACGCAATTTTGTTCTTCTATATTTTTTATTTTTTCATTTCGATGACACAGCAAAAATTAACTCAAACGTGAGGTTACTCTCGCGTGCGTATTAGTGAGCTTCAATGAAAACCGCTGTACGTATAAGTGAACTTCAATGCAAACCGTTGTGCGTTTAAATTTGCGGCCTGGCAATAAGAGTGAGAAAATTAAGTGTAAAAAGAAGGGACGATACTTTTCTTCTCTCAGTTTAATAAGCTGCAAGATAATCGAGTCACTTCGTTAGATACTGAACTGGGTCGGTTACTATCGTTGTCGTTGTCGTCATTGTCGTCGTGTACCAGAATTCGTTTTGTAGTCGTTGCTAGATCGACAAAATTTCATTCAAGGTTTTGCAATTGTAAAGAACGACGAACGACGCTAGAAAAAAAAAGAGAGGAAAAACTAGGATTATGAACGAAAAAGAAAAAAAAAACAAGAAAAGAAATAATAAAAGAAATATATAAAAGAGATAGTCGAACTATTTTATCTTTTATACATACACCCACGCATGTATACGTAAATACTATATGCATAAATTCATAACATATTTTCACGTGTGTAAATTCACATTTACTACCTCTTTTTTATTTTTTTATTTTTTATATATTTTTTTTTTCTTTCAAACCATACACTCTCACAACTAATTCATTAATTTTTATATTATACTCATATACACACGTACACACGTATGTACATAGGTGTTATATTTTTTCTATCCTTTCAATATTTTTCTATCCTTTATTATTATTTTTTATTTTATTTTAACTCGTATTAGAGTTTCCTTAAGTCATACGTACAAGTATGTACTATACAATATTTTTTTTTTATAGCAGTCTATATATATAGATGTACTTTTATAATAGTCTTTTACCTAGACTACTTTTTTTTACTTACATTATTTTTTCATCTCTCTTTCTGTTTTTCTTTTTATTTTTTATTTTTATTTTTTTTTTTTTTGTTAAATGAAATCGCGTAGTAGAAAGCGGAATGACGAAAAAGAGAAGTTTTTATATGATTATTTGACCAAGGAACGTGCTTACCAGCAGCTGGTACTTCCCATTTGAATACACGATCGTGAGATTTCTTTTTCTTTCCCCGATTTTTTTACTTTCTTTCTTTTTTTTTTCTCTCCTCTCCTACTTTCTCGACGTTCCTTCATCGAGAATAGTCTTTCATTTACAGTTACTTTCCTCGCGCGTGTTACTCGCCCGAGATATTTCTCTTCCATTGCGAAAATGCATTCGTATAAGCAAAGCACATGCAATGTACTTTGAAAATTTTCCCCTGACTTTTGCATTTCAGTTTGCTTCTACCCAAATTGCAACTTGAATGATATTCAGTACGTCTTTTCCTTATTGCTGAAGCAAAAAAGAAAAAAAAAAAAAAGAAGAATAGGAGAAAAATAGAAAAGGAATGTGATTAAATTCATTCACCCCCACATACCCTGTTACACTTTCCAAATTATTTTAATCAATTTCTATTACTTATTTTCCCCCTCACCTTAATACATTTATTTATTTATTGCAATACGATTAATAATGTATAAATATTGATTCACAATTTATGAACAATTCGTCATATTTCAATTCTATCATTTCATTAGTTTTTCATTCATTCATTTTTGTGTAATATTAAACCTACTGTATGAACGTTATATAATTTGTAAAAGATACGATAAAAATGTATATGATGTACATTAATCATTTTATATTTAAAAGAAAATATTTTCTTTACTATTCAATTAGTTCAAATTTCATTACAATATTATATATATATATATTTAAAAATTATTTGATCGCTTACGGTGCATACAGTATTGGTAGGTTTTCTTTTAATTAATATTAATAAAATAATGTTCACAAAGATAATTGATTAAATTTAACGTGTAGAATAAATAAAAAAAGAAGAAAAAGGTAAAAATTAGTTAATACAACTACGATATAGTCGAGAAAATTATTTTCACATTATAAAACAAAAATATGAAATGGGTGTACATTAAAAAATAAATTAAACCAGTTATCGTTCACGGTACATGAAAAAAGTATTATTAAATTTGGTAAAAATTAATTTAAATAAAAAAATATCAAGGGAGAGATCATTGATGAAATTTGACGTTTAGAAAAAATAATAAAGTAAAAGAGTAAAGAAAAATGTTAAAAATTTGTTGATACAACTACGATATAATCGAGGGAACATTTTTTTTTTTTTTTTTTACTTTATCTTAATAAAAACAAAAGAAAAATGGATGTACATTGAGGAATAAAATGGAGAAGAAGATAAAAAGAAGTTGTGACGCGTAGCTCGTTATTACTTCATAAACTCAGGCTCTCTCTCTCCCTTTCTCTCTCTCTCTCTTTCTTCAATCTATCTAGGGTTATTGGAACTCGTGGTGGGCAAAGAAAAGAGGGAAGCAAACGTCCCTTATCGAAGTACTCGATCTCTTCGATAGGATCGGTAAAAAAAAAAGAGGATCGGTCTCTCGTGTCGTCTTCTTCTTCATTTTCTTCTTCTTCTTCTTCTTCTTCTACTTCTTCTACTTCTTCTACTTTTTCTTATTCGTCATCGTGAAGCTTTACAATGGGTACCTGTAAAAGCTCGATAAGAAGAAAGAAAAAGATGGAAAAAGAAAAATGTGTGAGTGAGGGGATAAGTGAGTGAGTGAGTGAGTGAGTGAGTGAGTGAGATAGATCACAGATATCGTCGATAAGATCCAAATGGCGTTTTAATATCTTAATGGAGCGTATGCGATCTCGTTGCTGAAGACAGAAACGAATAAATTTTCATCTTACTTTTATCTTATTTCTTTTCTTTGAAAACTCACGATTAGAAATTTTTTAAAACGTAAAGAAATTTTTATCTTCAAACATTATACAACGCTTAAATGTTAAAATTCCAATAATTTTTATCTTTTGTGATTATTAAAATTATAAATATTAAAATATAATTTTATAATAATATTATGTTTCAATATTAATTTTATAATATAATTAATAAAATTATAAATTAATAAATAAATTATATTATAAATATAATAATATTTATAATATTTTTATAATTATAAATATTAATTTATAATTTTAATAATTATATTATAATATTTTAATGAATAATATTTATTCCTATAAAATTGGAGATACTATCTGTAATTTGTTAAATGTTTCAATTAATTGGAATCAACTAAATTGCAAATAAACAGAAATTCTCATTAAATTTTCTAAATATTCAACTAGAAATTTCTCATAAATATTCCTGTGAATTTGTTCACCTATATTATATGTATATGTATATTCGAGCTTGATTCGATTACATTGATTTCTATTAAAATTTCCTCCTCCCTTTCTATTGGAAAGCTTGTAATTTATATGAAATTTTAATCGAATGAAATAAATAAAAACACGTATGTGGAATATATATCGAGGTGTTATTTTTGAAAAAAATTCAATTATAATAAATAAATTTTGTTCAAAAGTATTTACGAATTTGTAAGAATAAATACAAGCATGATTAGATCGAACAAATTTCTATTTAATTAGAAATATTTCAATGATAAGGATTATAAATTTATTTAATGTTCTAATCGGATGAAGTATCGATTATATTACTGATCGTCTAATAACGTTTTTAACTACGTGAATATCCGGTATATGTAACAAGTGTGTCGTACATATTGTAAACTTATTATATGTAAGTTTGCATGTATATATATATATATGCATTGAATGAATATGTCACATATGGACAGCAAGAGAAGCAGATGGTTCGCCATTGCATTTGATGTTGCAATGAATAATCATTGAAATTTATCCTGAATATAGTCAACGAAATTACATATTTGCGATACGTCGATAAATTTCTAATATCCTACCGTAACAAAACCTAATTTGCGTTAAATTATGAGTTCATCAAAGTTTCACTAATTACAAATTCACAATTTCCGATCGTTTTCATACGGTATAACCACCCCCAAAAATTCCAATTAAGTATAATAAATTAATTATAATTCTTTGTTTTTTTTTTTTATTTTATCTAATTTTTCTGTCATCTTTCTCTCTCATTTATTTAATTTTTAATTAATATTCGTTAAAATAATTTCAACGATCCACACGCCGATCATTGTCCACAAATTTCTAATCAACGATTCAATTAAGTACCAAAAACAAGTTTTAAATGGAATTGAAGAGAGATAGAGTGAGAAGGAGAGAGAGAGAGATTCAAGTTTCTCTAGGCAAATTTCGCACTAGGATATTTGGTTCGGTGATTAAATGGAAAATGGAGGAAGGTGATTACGAAATGGTGATAATCGCTGTTCGAAAATATCATAAAGTGAGAAAAAAAAAAAGAGAGAGAAAGATTTTCGATAGATACGATATTAATTAAAAGTCACGATAGTGAAGTACTTAAAGTGTGAATTTAATTTCTTTTTTTAATCATTCCCTTTTGCTTTTCTTTCTTTCTTTCTTTCTTTCCTCAATTAACCAAGAACAAATTCAAATGTATAAAATCGAAAGTAAATCGAAGATCGGAGGGTAAGGGAGTGGATTATTATACTTCGATGAAATGTAAAAATAAAATAAACAGAAAAAGTTAATGTTGAAACTCGTAGACAAACAAAAATGGTCAAATTGAACGAGCTGCTGTAACACGTAAGAGTAGCGAAATAATCTCCAGTTGTAATTGTCCAAACGGTAATGGAATCAGTTTGCATATTAAGCAAGTAAAATTGGCCCTCTCACTAACTGTACCTAAATGAAGCACGTTTTCTGCATTAACTAAACAGACCGAGCGATTCGCAATGAACGAAACGAGTAGAAAAAAAAAAGGGAAATACGAGAGTAAGGAACGTGCAATCGAAGAGAGATTACAGAATGAGAAAGAGAAAGATAAAGCAAGAAGAAAAGGAGAAAAAAGAAAAAGGAAAAAGGAAGAAGACACTACCAAGAAAATGTCTCCCTTAATTCAATTCCCTTTTCCCTTTGCCACTCTCGTTCATTCGACTAGCCCACGTCCTCTGGAGCCTTACAATTTCGAAACTTTCGTCTAACTCGAAACGAACGGTCCTTCTTCCTTGTCGACGACTATTTCTTCAATTCACAACCAACCTTTTCCCTTTTCCCTTTATCCCTTGCACCCCACCGTTTCTTTCTTCTCTTTCTCTCTTTTTCTATCTATCTATTTTGCACTTTGTGTCTTCTTCTTCTTCTTCTTCTTCTTCTTTTAGGGAGACTTCGATACTTGGAAATTTTATTCATTGACAAAACTTATCTTAGCATTACCAATAAGATCAATGATTATTTGTTATTATTATTATTATTATTATTATATTACCATTATATCGAATACCTTTGTTTGTAATAACAATAAGTACTCATTAGGAAGTTGTTTTTTAACGTTGCTTAGTTATTTTGTAAATAGAATAAATAGTACAAATTTATATTATTTAGTGGTTATTTTTTTAGTTTTAGCAGTATTCAGTATTAATTTATATAGTATAAAATTTATTTTACATATTTATTTTTATATTTATTTAATATATTATATTTCATTAATTTATTTAAGATTGAAATTGAATTGATCGTATGAATTTACTGTTATTAATTTTTTTCGTATTAATTAGTAACTTTATTTTTATTACAGAATATTATTGATATCATTTAATGAATATCATAATCGAAGAATAAGTAGGAAGAATCTTTAATGACTTTATCGTAAATGTATGTTATATTTATGCAAACATCTCCTTATCCATGGCCATAATTCCATGGATTTCATTCGGTTCAGATAATCTTTCTCTAATGTGCAAACTTTGCAGACGATATGATCGACTCTAAGGCGAATGATCGAGAGATAATTGCAGATTTAACGTCCCTTTAATAGCTTATCTCTATCTTCTTCCCTTTTCCTCTCCCTTTTTCTTCCTTCATCTTACTATCTCTCTCTCTCTCTCTCTCTCTCTCTCTCTCCTTAATTTACCATAATTCAATATTCTTTATCGAATAAATAAAATAGTTTCCTTAGTATTACATGCGAACTTTAACACCTTTTTCTTAAAAAAAAAAATTTATATTAATGTGATGAGATAATAATAATAATAATAATAATAATAATAATAATAATAATAATAATAATAATAATAATAATAATAATAATAATAATAATAATAATAGTCANTATATTAATGTGATGAGATAATAATAATAATAATAATAATAATAATAATAATAATAATAATAATAATAATAATAATAATAATAATAATAATAATAGTAATAAAAAATAATATGAATTGGCAATGTAAAAAAAAAAATACAATTTTTCAAAAAATTTATAAAAAAATCGGATAATCAATTTTCCCTATCCGAAAAATAAAATTAATAATTTTCTTTTGTATCTCAATAATTAAAATTTGTCTATTTGTAAATTAATAATTATTATATTCTATGGTTAAATATTTATTTTATATCGTTACGAGTATGGAAAAAATTTGGAGGAAAAAAAAGGACAGACTTTTCTATTTTATTTTTGTAGTTCGAAAATTGAAATTTTTTATTATTTTTCTTTACGTTTATATTTTGTATAAAGTGAAAAAGATAGGTTTTCAAATAAGGATAAATTTCTAAGAACTTTTTAGAAAGGATATCGATATCTCAAGCTCGTGACTATTAAAATTCAAAGTTATAAAGTTTGGTTGGAAGGTGAGACTAGGTAAACCAGTGAGAAGTATCAAAAAGCGTTCGCGACACGACCTCATTTCATTAAAATTGATCGGCCCGGTGTTCTCGATAACCGCGTTAATGAATCATCTCTCTCTCTTTCTCTTTCCTTTCGTTTATTATGTCGATTTGACCTCGAACAAGATGGAAAATGACAAACGGGTCAAAAATTGTCTGAATTAAAATTTTTTATTCTTGTCTTTCACCAATCTTTCTCTTAATTTTATATACGTGTACAAAATCTCGTCATTTACTGTTAAATAAATAAAGAAGATAGTTTAAGTAAATAAGGTAAAAATATATGAAATGGGGAAAAAAAATAGAAAGAAGAAAGAAAGTATACATGCTGAGATGAATTAGGACAACTCTGTTCGTCATTTCGAACAAAAGGGATAGAAAGAAATCTAAAGGATAGAATGAGATAGAAAAGGTGAAGAAAAGAATCGAAAAAGAAAAGTAAGTTTTAGAAAGAAAAGCATAGAGAATGAGTGTACAGTAAGAGAAAGAGAAAGAAAGTAAGAGAAAGGTAGAAAAATAAAAAAAGGAATAAGAAGTTTCACAAAGGGGTGTGGGGTAGGGTTGGAAGGGTGGTAGGGAAGGTGTCCTTTTCTTGTCTGCTACTCATTTCTCTGGGCTTGGTTTTGAATAATTCATGGCTTTGTCAACGTCGCTTTCCACTGTATTTTTACAACATTATACTTTTAAAAATTCTATTTCTCCGATTTCATCATCATGGGCAAAACGAGGACATAGGCGATACCAGAAAGAGAGAAATTTGTCTTCCTCACAATTTTTTGTTTCCCCTTATATTCGTTTTGCTACCACTTCTTTCGAGGAAATCTAATAAATTGTGTCTCATGGATGAGATTCATCAACACCGTGTTACTACCACTACCACTACTAGTATTACTACTATTGATATTACCAGTATAATCTAATAATATCTATAGCGTCACAACAAGAATTACTATTACATGCTTAGCTACTAGAAACCGATGAAATTCCATTGTAGAAACCGCAACCCTACGCGAGGGTTTCGAACGATCGCGAATGAAGTTTCCCTAAATTTTAGGTATATTACAAAGACCACGTTACTGTCAGCTAAAAGAGAATTAAAGAGGAAGAGAGAATGTGTATATGTGTATAAGAGAGAGAGAGAGAGAGAGAGAGAGAGAGAGAGAGAGAGAGAAAACTGAAATCGATATATACTAGAATGAAATATATACCTGATTTCCTCTCCTGTGAATTTCTCGATGACGTATAGCGTACTTTACAATACAAACATTAAATATAATGCTGTATCGGCACGATTTGGTATTTCGATTCGTCTATGACTAATGCATATACGCATTTATTACTATTATTATTATTATTATTATTATTATTATTATTATTATTATTATTATTATTATTATTATTATTATTATTATTATTATTATTATTATTATTATTATNTTATTATTATTATTATTATTATTATTATTATTATTATTATTATTATTATTATTATTATTATTATTATTATTATTATTGCATTAGATTGTAACGTTATAGCGTTACCCGAAACTACACCTGGGTCGCATCGAATAAATGAAATTTATACAATTTATTTTTGAAAATAATAATAATAATGATAATAATAATAATAATGTATGCTTCTAAAACATTCAGTAAAAAATTTATGTGTGTGTGTGAGCTTGTTTTACACCTGCCCAGATAATACTATACGTATTATAAATATTACTTTAGATAAGTTATTATCCAGTTTCACATTAGATTAATTTATTTCTTGTTTATCTTGTATCAGATTATTTATTGAAATTTATGAGAACTGGTTTTGCAAAGTTTGGTGATTACGTAGAAAAAAATTTTAATTAATTCGATTCGTTAATCAGAAAATTATTTTCTATGTTTAAAAGTTCGAAACGTTTTTAAACCAATCACATATATATATATATATATATATATATATATTTCTAATGTTTTGAAATAAATATTCATTTAGTCAAATGTCTATGTATTTTTTTAAAAGAATATTTTTAATCTGTTATTACATTTCAATTGGATAGACATTCGAATAAATAATTTGTAATAATATTTCTGTAATTAATATTATATATTTTTTTTTAAATGAACCTTTTTGATTATGATTATTTGACATTTGATCCACGTATTATCGAGGATAATCTATAATCTATTGGAGGATAAAGATCAATTTCCTAGAAGATCACTGTTCATTTCCTTCTATTCACATTTTCTCTTTCGACATCTTTCGAGACCTTTAAACGCATCGGATCGAAAGACGATTGGACTTTAAGTACTCCGCGAGAGACGACCTTTGTAAATTTTGTCTTCTTCTTCTTCTTCTTCTTCTTCTTCTTCTTCTTCTTCTTCTTCTTCTACTTCTTCTTCTTCTACTATTTCTACTTGTTCCTTTATCTAAAAGAAAGAGAAGCCTTAGAATCTATGGTATCCGGTGTGATCCTCTTTTGCAATTACATCGAGCTCGCCGCTCTTTACTACCTTTCTCCGCCTATTACATTTATTCAACTTATCTCCGGCCCTTTTAAGACATTCTATTCTCTCCTTTAAGAAACGTCTCATCTAATTTTAAACTTTCTATAATATTTTTCTTATTTTTTTTTTTATTTTTATTTTGGTAATTCAATTTCTAAACATTTTCTTCTTTTATTTTCTTGTAATCGTCATTATCATGTGTTTTAACCCTTATTAGTGGTAAGTCACGTGAGAAATAATTTAAAAATATAAATGTTATTATTAATTAAGTAATTAATATAATTTCATATATTTGTATTACTCATTCAAATAAAAAAATAAATAATAAGTTAATTCTTATTAATACTAAGTAATTTTTGTTGCATATTTACCTAAAACACTTATTACTTACAATTTGTGAGAATCATCAATAGAAAAACCTGATAATAAATAAAGGTTAAATTATCTTTTTAATTTTTTTTTTTTTATTTGATGTAGATACTTTCACAAATAAATTAAATTTTTCTCGTATTATTATATACTAAATAAGTTATATCAATTTTGATTTAGATAAATTCTTAATAAGAATTGTTATACACAATACTTTAATTCAATTTATTTATGAAAGATGAAATGAAATTTATGTAACGTTATAATATCATTACAATTTTTGTAGTTTTTTTTTTTTTTTCTTATTTTTCTTTCATTCAATTTTTCATCCACGAAATATATTTATTATTAATGCTTTGGGATTTTACAACACCTACTTTCGTACGGATTTTCTTCTTCGTTATTTAGTAAACAACACGTTGCTTACAAGATCTTTCAATTATTAAATATTTCAATGTAAAAAAAAGTGTTTACTCGTATTAAGGATAAAACCGTGTAAATTTTCATCTACATTTTACGTGTTATTGCATGATACGACGAAAAAATTTGTGCTTGTCATATAAGATATATCAATAAATTCTAATGCTTCCACGTATTTAATATATTTTATTCGCTGATTCACGAATAGCTTATTCCACGAGTCTCGAATTCGTAATTTCAACGTTTTTTTTTTTTTCACCCTATTGAGTATTCCATCGGAGATTAAAAAGGTGTATAAAGCATAAATATTGTTGCTGTAAGCATACACCAATTCTACTTACATTTATCATTTCATTTTTAACTAAGTTAGGCGAAAAGAGAAAATAAAATAAAAACAATTTTCCAAGTAAATTTTTCGTAACAAAATAGCAATTATTTAAACAACCACAATTATTTTTAATAATAATATTACATAAAATGGTAAAATACCAATGGGGAAAATATCGAATTATTTGATTTAAATAAAAAAAAAAAAAAAAAACTAGAGAGAAATTCGATAAATCATTTAGACAAAAAAAAAATAAAATATGATTTGAATATAATTTTATAAAATATATTTATTTATAAAAAAGAAATGAGACATAGAATAAATTGAGGACAAATGAAAAATACGAATAAGATGGATTATGATAACGTTACAGGAGACGAAACAAAAGTAAATGCAATCACCGTGCAAATGCAAATGCATACGTACATGTGTATGTGCACGTGTGTAAAGAGAAATTTGTTATAAAAGATATAACCAGGAGTGGTTTCGAAACAACAAATCCAATTCCTCTTCGCTATTTATATTTTCATAGCTTGGGTTTTCGTTTTATGCCGAAGCACGCGCTTTCAAAAATATTTGCGAGAGTTTTCACAATTTGTAATCTCTTTGTCTGTGTTTCTAACCCTCTTTCCTTCCTCCCTCTCACTCCCTCCAACCCCTTCTATCTCTGTCTTTTTCTCCCTTTTTCTATCTGTTCGTTTCTCTTGTGCTCTTTCTCTTTTTCCTCCTCACCCCCTTTTTTTCCCGTTCTACCCATACATCAATATCACCATTGTCATGAGAGGGAAAGGACCCTTTTGAAAAGATTTTTTACGCTTAAACGAACGTCACCTATCGAATTTGGTATGTTTGCTCCCGTGTACTACCAATATTCTAAAAAAAACTTCATCGATACGCTTCTATAAACTCCAATTCTCGACCGATGGTCAAGCTACTTCATGATTGTGATGATACTCTCTATTGTTTCCTTTCAACCCTCTTCCCCAACCCATATCTTTCATTTTTTTAACTATTCAATGGATGTCAAATAAATCACTTAAATTACATCTCAAAGTAATTTTATTCGAATATCAATTGTGATACCTATACACGTATAATCTTCTTTACATTTATACAATTCTATTCTTTTCTGTAGAAAATATTGGAAAAAGCAATAAAAATATTTGTTCTCTGAATTTTTGTCAAGAAAAGATTTATCGAAAATCGTTAGTTAATTTATTCTATTTTTAAATTGGACATAAGTTATTTTACATGAATTTGTTCGAACATTTGTTGGAATAAAAAATTTGATAAAGTTACAATTGAAAACGTTTGTCAGATTGTGAAATTCCGAACGATTCGCAAATTAATTAAATTAAACAAAAATAATATCGATCCAAAATAATCAATTGCAACGTTGATAATTAACTTCTATTAAATATAAAAATTATTTACCTAAATTAAAAACAAGACAAAATATATCAAAAACCAACTATTAATTTATTGTATGCATAAATTGAACATGCGTTTTATTATATGAATTTTTTTTTTTAACAAAATTTACAAAATTAAAAATAACAACGATTTAAAATATTAAATTGAAACGTTGATAATTATTTTCCATTTCAAATATAAAAAATTATTTGTCTAAATTAAAAAAAAAAAAAAAAATTATATAAAAAACCAACTATTAATTTATTCTATTAATAAATTAGACATAATCGAAATTTAAATTTATACATATGATAATCAAAATTAAAATTTTAAAAATTCAACAAAAATAACATCAATCTAAAATATTAAATTGCAATGTTGATAATTATATTTCATTTGAAATATAAATCATCATTTATTCAAATTTCAAATGAAAACATTTAGAAAATTAATTGAATTTAGTACAAAATTAATTTATAAGATGAATATATTATATTAAGTGAATTTCTTGAAGATAACACAGCAACAACAACAACAACAACAACAACGATCACAGTCTAAATTCGTAAATGTGCGATCGAAACGTTCCTGTTCGCGGATAATTAAGTTGTTAATACGACGCGTGCATACGACGTAGCTACAGGAGTAACTTTGCAACATTCTCCATCCCCCAACATACTACTTAACATCATCCCACATCTACCCCTTGGATCCCTCTACCCTCTTCTTCTTCCCCATACCACATTAACGTTGTTCCCACTAAGATAAACTTTTCCACACCCTTCGTACTTCCCTATCTTCTCTCGTATCGCAAACTACCTCATCCCACTTTTACTACCCTTCATCACCCTCCCCCTTCCCACCACCTCAACCTCCATCTTATACCGTTCCTCTTTCCCTCCCCCACCTTCTTCTTCAACCCGTTATACTTTTCCACGCTCAAATGCAGGAGCTTGCACGTACGCGCAGTTTAGTGCATGGTCGCACTTATGCGCAAGATGCATGCTCAAGTAGTACTTTTCGAGTTTCCGCAGACGTAACTAACACGATATGCAAGGCTACATATATATATATATGTTTATGCATCAACTATTACTACTCTATCATGAACATCGTTGTAACTATTAGAATAAGTGGATTGTAAAGATAATGGTGTAAAAGATTTTGTCATGATTTTTTTCTTTCTAATAACATTATTAATTTAATTTTATGTTATTTTATATCGTGTTGTTGCTTATATCGTTTTGTTAAAGTTTATATATATATATATATTTGTATAACTACGTATATATGAATCCTTTTTATTTATTTTTTGTACGTAAAAAGCAAATGAAACGTATAACGCTCGTGCGATAGCATTTAAAGATCCTAATATCATTTTTTAATAAAAAAAATTTCCCATTTGCACAATTCCGTAAAATCCTATTTTTTTTTGTCCTCTCTACATTGAATATTTATACTGTCATCGAAAGTAATTCCAATTACGTGGATTATGATTACGATTTCGAATGTAGAACAATTCTGTCTCGTAATAACGATACTAATAATAATAATAATTACGTTTTATGATAATTACGTGTCGACTACGATCATCCAACCAGGTTTGATATTGTTCAAAAAAGGGTGGAATATTAATATAAAAATTCGTTTAGAAAAATTACAAGAGAAATAAGATTATCAGAATAGAAAGAAAAGTATGGTGGTGACAGGGTTGTTGGTAAAACTTGTGGCAAACCAGTAAGAAGGGTGTGCGACATGGTGGAAAGGAAAAGGGTAGGTAAGGTGCAGGGTTTAGGGGGATGAAACGAAACACAAATTCTACCACGTACGTACGTTTAACGTTCCACTTTTTTTTTTGGTCTTCTTCCTCTTCTTCTTCTTCTTTTTCCTCCCCCTTATATTTTTTTTATCTCTCTCTAGGCTTTTTTTTCTATTTTTTTTTTGTTCGCGTTGAAGAGGCTACTCGACCGAAGAATTTCCAGGTTTCGTCGTAATTTAATTCAACCTTTTCTCTAAGTACGCATTCACTTGCTCGTACCTAACGTAGGACTTCATTGACTTTTACCACGAGAGAAAGAGAAAGAAAATAGAAAGAAGGAAGGGAAAAAAGAGAAGAAGAAAAAAAAATGAGAGAAAGAGGAATAAAGAAAATAACGGGGAAAGGAAAAGAAAGAATGAAAGAAAGAAACGAAAGAAAGGAAGGAAGAATGGGAATGAAGAAAAAAATAACAGAAAAAAAAAAAACACCATCACGTTCATTAGCTTGCCTAGCTTGCACCACGTTACGTATTCCATGAGCTTTTTACTCTTAACTCAAACGCACCTTCGCCATCAGCCTTGACTTTTTATTTTCTGCCACAGAACTCTCTGGATATTGAAAAAGAATTTTTTTTATTCCCCCTCATTCTTTCATTCTTTCATTCTTTCTTTCTTTCTTTCTATCGTCGAGACACCTTCCCTCTTTTGCTCATGTCAGACTATTGTAAAGTAACCAAAAAAAGAAATAAATAAATTAATAAAAAATTCTAAACAAGATCGTATACAAAGAAAAGTATGAATAGTAGTAGACGAACGTTTTTATAAAACGTTTTTTTAGAAAATCATCCCTTTTAACCAAAGACAAACATGCAGCGACCTTGAACGAGCTAAGTCGTTTTATCTTTCTCTCACTTTTTATCTTTGCTCATTAAAACGGTTCTCTTAACCGTGAACGAAACCATGTCAAGAATTAAAGTCAACAAGATTTGGAATCCTTTACTTGTTGTTTTTCTTTTTACAGATGGTAGATGCATTTGTTGATATAGGAAAAGAAGAAAGAGTAATTTGTATTTTTTATTTTTTTTTGTCTTTCAAATTATTTGCAAAATGCAAAGACAACGATAAAAGAGAAAAAAGGATTGTCGTTAAATAAAATAATAAATGTTGTATACAGTAATATATCATTGGTGTTGTATTTTATCTAACGTATTATACTTAATTCGCAATTTTCTTCTTAAAGTGAGTGTTCTTATAAATTTGCATTAAATAAACATCGTGTCGTGGCAAGTACATTTTTCAAGCAAAGGAAAAAGAAAAAAGAAAGAAAAAGAGAGAGATAGAAGTACCGGTAAAATACAAAATTGTATGTAAAGCACGTTAAGCGTGCTCTTCCCAAATATAGACAGAGAAAAAGAGAGAGAGAGAGAGAGAGAGAGAGAGAGAGAGGATAAAAAAAAATGCGGTGGAAAAAAAAAGTGAAGATAGAAATTTACACTTTGAAGATTAAACCAAGCGGTCGAAGCCCGCTCGGAATGGTGCCGCCAGCTATGAGGGTGCCAATTTAAAATAGCTCGTGTCGTGTATAAGCGCGAGCGAACTTCAAATGGGAAGTAAAAAGAAGATTAAAAAAAGATTAAAAAAAGAAAAGAAAAAAGATAAGAAGGAAGAAATAGATGAAAGAAGAGAAAGCCCAAAAAAGAAAAGAAATAATAATAATAACAGGTACAGGTTAGATAGACGAGGGTGGGGAGGCTGGGTTGAAGGAAGATTGGTAAACGTGTTAATGTGAATGAAAAACGTAATAGTGGTATGTGTGCATTTTACCCAAGGTGTGTCGAAACGAATGAAAATAATCTTGCAGCAATGTAGTTTTCCGAAAGGAACAGAACAGAACAGAACAGAACTGTACAAAACGGAACAGAACGGAAGGAAAAGGGTTGGAAAGGGGAAAGGAAACGGTAAGGGAAGAAAGGGTAATATTATCGGGGTTCGTTGGTGTACTGACCCTTCACCTTTTGCTCTCTAACACCTATATATATATATATCGTCTACTAGTCTCTCTCACTCTTGCTAGACTGCACACAAGCCAATCCCTATGCTAGTGCAGCTGCTTTGTGGTTCTCTGCATTTTAGATTAGTTTAGAGTCAGGCAAGAGCACCACCACACCATCAGAAGGTAGGTAGGTAGCGAACCTGTTCCACGATAAGAGCATTAGCCGATAAGGTAATAAGCAGAGACCACGCGAAAGCTTGAGTTTCTCTTTCGCACCCCTCTTTCTCTCTCTTAATTCTCTCTCCCTCTCTCTCTTTCTTACTCCCTTACTCACTTTTACTATCTCACTTACTCTTCTATATTCTCATCGTTATAGTTACTACTTTAAGAGAACACTGTTACTTCACAAATTTATTCTTGGGCCCTCATACCTCTTCTTTTTTACTGCTTATTTACTTCAAACTCTTATTTCTATTTTTTTTCTTTTTTTTTTTTTTTTGTATATCTGGAAATTTGTTTTTATTTTAATAATTTAGAGCCTCGAAATATAAGAGTATTTTCTTCAGTGTATTACTCAACGTTCAATACTTTTTCTTTTTTTTTAATAAATTATTCACGTATTTGCGAAATGTATGTAAAAAAGAGAGAAAGAGAAAGGATTTTCAAATTTATTTAGAAAATAAATGATTAACCTTTCCGTCTATCTCTACGAGAGTTTGTAAAATACCTTATTGAATTTTTATTTTATTTATAAAACTATTACAAAATTGGAGAAATAATTTTTACACTGGAAAGTAAATTTTTTCTTTACGAGTAAAACGTTATTAATATTTGTTTATTAGTTTATTATACGTCAAACAATTTTGTAATAAATTACGAGCATATTTTCTTTCTCTTTGTGTCTCTTTCAAGCTTTCTCTTTGATATAAAACGATGCATATCTAACGTTTACGTGTGTATATGAGTGAAAATATTAATCTAGGATATTATTCGATTCGCAATAAAATTCGTACGTATGTATATGAGTGAAAATATTCATCTGGAATATTATTCGATTCGCAATAAAATATGTCCATCTATTGATGTTATACAAAATCTTTAGTATTAGGAGAAACGCGTATAGTAGAATGTTAGAAGGTAGAGATATAAACGGTAACATTAAGGCATTATCACAAGAGAGAGAAAGAGAGGAAGAGAGAGAGAGAGTTTCAATACGGAGATTTCGAGTTGCAATATCAGTAAACAAGCTTGAAACAGTTATTAACTAACCCCTGGAACATTCGTCTTGGCCCCAGGCAAACGATTGACTACCGTTTGCTTAGAAATTCAACCTATATCTATATATATATATATACATATTTATGTAATATATATATGTATCTATCTTATATTGTACACGTCTATCTTATGTACTTGAATTTATTTATAGTTTATACCCTCGGGTGCAATTTAAAACTTCCTCTCGTATTTGATTTTTTCTCTTGGTTATATTCTTTTTTTTTTTTCATTCTCGATGCAGTTTAAAAGAACATCATGAATTTTATTGGAACGCAAAAATAATCGATAATTACATTTGTATATATATACAAAAATAATCGATAATTACATTTATATATATATATTGTATTGCATAAATAAATGAAACGATATTATTGTAAATTAATGTGATTAGATTTCTTATTTATTTTTTAAACATGTAAATTACTTTCAATTGTTTGTTTGGTTTTTTTTTTCTTTTGGTGAAAACTCTAACTACGTCAAGGTAGTATATCAAGAAACAACAAGATAAAGAGAGAGATACTCTCGTAGAATCGAAAAGAAGAAACCGATAACCGATTGCAAACGGAACTAGCAATTTTCTACGAAATTGGTCCTTACTCGTGCCAACACAACGAAGAAGAAAACTATCGAGTTCTAGGAGAAGAATCTCTCGTTTTTGAAGCGGCAAGGATTCGATGAAAATGCCACCCGACTATTTTCGGTGCAACGGATATATCCTATAAAAGAAACCAAAAAAATATCCTATTTCTTTTAGTTCATCTAATTCAATGATCGTGTTTTATTTAAGATAAGAACGTACTTTATCTAAAATTAAAAAATTTAACAAAATAAAATAAAATAATGTCTTTCTTTTTATTTTTTCTTGAAATAATATTTTGCAATACATAATTAATGAATCTTCTCTGAATCTTTCTCTGATTCATTAATTATTTCGATAGAAAAATAAAACTCATTTATTTTTTTTATTTTTTTTATGAAGTAGTACGTGAAAATAGTAAAAATAATATTATATAAAAATAATAGAAACAAATTTAATTGTTTTAAAGTGAATTTTTTAAAGTATTTGAAAGGGTTCTTTCAGTATATCAACCAACGACGAAATAAATAATAAATTAACAATACAAAAAATAATAACACTAATAATAAAATATTAAACCATTGTTCAAGCATTTTTCTACTCTTTGTTTCTTTCGTTAATATCACTAATAAAATTTTATAACATATAATTAATACGAATTCTTTGATTCATCAATTATTTCGAAAGAAAAGTAAAGCTGACTTTTAATTTATTTTTCTACGAAGAGTAATATGAGTAAGAGTTAAAATAATTTATAAAAAAAAATAAAGAAGAAAAAATAAAGAAATTCTCTGGTGTCATTTTAAGTACTTGAAAGTGTTCTTACAAAATTTCAACGGATGACTGGACAACGTAAAATCGTTCTACTATCGGATTATTACGCGTTTATAGATGAAATCTCCGGAATATAAGAAAAAGAGAGAATAGTAGGTCATTTTTCGTTCTTCTAACTTTCTATCCTCGTCGTCTTCTTCTTCTTCTTCTTCTTCTTCGTTGTCGTTGTCGTCTACTATGAGAAAAGAATCGATAACCTTTATCCTTCGATGTCACCGGTAACGTCTACAAACGCGAGATTCCATTTCCGCAAAGAGCAAAGCTTGTAACCTACTTTTTCGACACAGTCACTGTGAAAATGAGGTTTAAAGAAAAGGTTTGAAATCTGACCTCAAACGCTAATGACGATTAATATCTCTAGGGGATTATGAAACGAACTATCGCTTATACTAGAATTATATACGTCTCTTTTGCATGTGTCCCGTTTATATATTTATATGCACGTGTGTGTTCATGTGTGTATGTATGTTTCATTATATACGAGTGTGCAACGAATAGAATATATCGGAAACTAAAATGTTTTTCTCCTTCTGGGAATACGAATACATATATACATGTATGATAAATTAAGGATTTAAAATAAATAGATAGGTGAAAATTTTGAACAAATGGAAAAAGTGTAAATTTGTCAATGCAAATATTAGAATAGTAGGAGTTTCGGTGTGAATATATACATTTATATATATTATTGTATTGAAATTGTTAATATTATCCGGTCTTCGGTGAAATTCATGATTTAACTTGCATGGGTATTTGTATGTGGTATACTAATGTGTGTGTGTGTGATTTTTTTCCCTACCGCCTGGAGGAAATCTACAATTTCATTTGGTTTATTAATAATTGTCGATAATACATCCGTTGTAACATTGGGATTTTCGAATACATGAGATACAGACCATCAACTACTGTTCAATAAATTTCACGAATAAACATTGATAAGAAATAAATAAATAATTAAGCGAATCAATAAAATAGGAAGACAATAAAATAAAAATATATTTAAACGTTTGATGTGTTAAATAACGCGTATCATCAAAATATAAAAATGTAAAATTCAAACATAAAAGAATGAAAACAAACAAATCAATCTGATCGATACTCAATTGAGATCTTTTTCTCTCTCTCGTAAAGAAATTTTATGAAAAATTTAATTAACAGGAAATGAAAGATACTAACGTTTAAGAATATGGATAAAAAAACAACGACAATGATTACAACAACTAAGAGAATGAAAAGAAAATGATAAAAGCATCAGAAAAGAAATTGTTAAAGTAAAATATTAACGAGATTTAGCAACATCCTTTAGAGAAAAATATATTACTTTGAAGTTAATCTCGTCAGCAAGATAAAACATTGAATAACATAATAATACATATAAATACAACGTATACATTTAAATACAAATACTAACTAAACACACATCCATAGTATACACAGTTACAAGTCATAACGTATCTATTATGCAAGTGTTTTAATATATATATATATATAAGATGAAAGAGAAATAAAAATAAAATAAAAAAGGAAAAAAAAAGAGAAAAAAATAAGTTTAAATAATAAAATAAGAACGATATATACTTGTTTTCATCGAATACGATAAAAGTAACGAGATATATTGGCCATTAAAAAGCTTTCCTACCGAAAGCTTTTTCTTATTCTTTTCTTTCTTTCACTAAAATGTCTTTTTCTTTAAATATCTATCTCTCTCATTCACTCTAAAGTTCTCTTTCACTCACTATCTTTCCCTCTCCCACTCCTCAGAACATTTTTCTATTCCTTCGTACTATCTCTTTCTCTTATTCTAGTGTGCGTTTCTTAGATAAGCAGCACACAGCTTTCTTTTCCTTAAGGTAGAGAAACGCTCGTTTTAAGGGATTATAAATTACTGTCTTACGTCGTTGTCAAAGCGTTAAAGCGTACGAGGATGTTTTCACGAACGCGTCGAGCGGAAGAAATAGAGATTCGTTTCTATCTTTCTCTTTCTCTCTTATACCTTTTCCTTTCTTTTCTTTCTTACCTTCCACCTGTTTCCCTCTTTTATTCTGGACACTCTTTCACTGAGGTATAGTCGAGACTACCTAATGTAAAGATAACGTAAGTACGATCGTCATACTCGAATTTTCACGTTAAACTTATCTCTATACTAAGAACGAATATAAACCGCATCTGCTTATAGTCAAAAGCTCGAGATAAATTCTACTTAAAAGCTCAATACTAAAACCTTCTAAATTCCAACCCCCTCATTCTCCTTCAACTCCCTTCAACTCCCTTTTGCTTCAAAGGAAGCTAAAGAGCTGCCACAGTTATCCTTCAGCTACCATCATCACCATTCTGTTCTGAAATTCTCCTTCTTTATAGCCATCTATATCTACTTAGTGATTATAGTCAACGATATGCCCGACTTTTTCTTCATACGTTTTTTTTTCTTCCTTTCTTTCCCTTTTATTTGCTCGTTTATCATCGAAGCGACGATCTATCTTCATTCTATAATTTTTATCATGTTTAAATCATGTATGATATGTATATTGATTAATTTTCAATGATTTTTATTTGTTTAATATGTTTATTTCGAAATATTACATATTTATATAGGTAATCATTAAAACTTTGAATGTTACAAACGTAAATGTTAACCATAAATATTAATAAAATTAATAATTAAATTTTGTTCGATTTGGTAATACTTATTATTATTATTAATATTATTTTTATTATAGTATTATATGATATGAAAGTATAATGAATATAAATCGTTTAACGCGTTCATTTTAAACTGTTATCTCTACTTTCGTATGTTATTATCAATGAAATTTATTCATTCATAATTATTCAAACATACATTGAGTAATACGAGCCTATAATTACGCAGTAAAATTAATTCTAAGATAATTCTAATCTTTTTTTTTTTTATGAATAAATTTTAAGAACGAGCATTAGGTTGTTTCTTTTTTTTTTTTTAACGTTAACGTTTTAATCTTAAACTATTATGTACCAGTATAATATATTAAAACCTCAGAATTAATTATTCATTAATAATTACTTAAAAAAGGAAAATCAGTAGTACAAACGTATAATTAAGTAACCCAATAAATTCTCAAATAAAAAAATCAAAATGATGAACACGAGATATGTTTTTTGTTTTAAAAAAATGATATCGAATTAATCGAGAATTCATCTGTAAATAAAAAAATTAATAATTAATTAGGAACAATTTAAAAGAATAAAATAATCAATGAGAAAAGCTTGAAAGTTAATATAGTATAATTAATATAACAATAAGAATATTAATCTAAGAATAAGGTATATGTTAAAGTAATATCCTAATTACGGTAAGATTAACTTTGACGTCTATAATATCGGTGGTTCGATGGTTGAACGACGACAAGAAAGGAAGGAAGGAAGGAAGGAAGGGTTTTTGAAGTATGAGTAAAGGTGTTCGACCAGCACACACCACTCTTACTTTGCAATCCTATCCTATCGGCTTATTAAGTTGCTACCACGAAGTATATATTGCAGGTACGGGAGCAGTACTATAATTCCCTGGGTTATACTGTACTTTAGATGGTACTAAAGTCCCCCTATCAGACAGCGAGCAAAGCAAGTGGATAAGTAAGAGTACGAAGTCGAAGGGAATGGAAACACCCAGACATTTTAACTCTCTCTCTCTCTATATATATATATATACGTATATGTTGTTAGTAGTATACTTGCTTGTTCTTTGTACGAATAAAATAGTATTTGTGGTGTATGCATGCATGTATGTGTATAACTAAGTCTATGGGTTAACTTGGCGTGTGAAAGAGAGAGAGAAAGAGAGATGCATAAAACTGATAGACTACAAATCTTCTTCGTTTTCGATCTTATTCTCCATCTTTTACCTTAAACTCGCGTGGTTTGGTTCGTTCATTCGTATAGAGTAGTAGACCACAGAGATAAATTGTTTTGATGGTGTGGGTGTGGGGKGTGTGTGTGTGTTCCTTTTGCTCAAAAGTTTTGCGATATTTCCAACGTTAGTTAAAATTAGTGGAGTTTATACCCCATCCTCAACGAAATTCTGATAATGCTATCTCTTCTGTCGTACGATGGGGCTGACTGGTTTGGTTAGCTTGCCCACACTCTCTCTCTCTCTCTCTCTCTCTCTCTCTCTCTCTTTCTCTCTTCTTCTTTTTCTTCTTCTTCTCTTTACCATCCTTTTCTCTACTACTATTTTCTCTATTCCCCTTCTACCATCTCTTTCTCTCATACGAATGCAAACATTCCTTATCTCTATGTGTATATGTGACTGTGTTATATGTATATATGTAAGTTTAAATGTACGTGTTAACTCATAGAGTACGTATAACCCATCCACGAGTTAGTAGTAGAGTAGTAGTAGAGTCATGTATACTAATCTCTCTATCTCTTTTCCATCATCATTCTAATTTCTAGTTCTATCTTCATTCAAGAAAATATCTTCTTCCTAACCAAACCCCAGCTTACTTTTAATTGGAACGATACGCAATTTCTTGATTTTTTTTTCTTTCCTTGTCGAAAGTTTTTCAAGCTTTATTCGATCATCTGCAACTCGAGTGCACGTTGATATACCTTTGAAAATTTATTGCTAGTACTTTAATTATGGTTATTAACGATTTTAACTTTGATAATTATCGAGATAGTGAATGACATACTGACTACTATATTAGTTTAACGATATTAGTTTTTAAGAGACGAGATAGGAGAGATATAAATCATTGTTGATAGATGAGATAGATAGATAGATATATGAACTATTTTTGAAGAGAGAAATTAGTAAAGATAATCCTATATGGAATAAGCTACTTATATTTTCTTTTCATATCTACATGTCAGATTATAGATTTTTCGTCTAAGATTTAGCTTAACTTTTTTTAACTAAGTTAAGCTCAAATCTTATATTTTGTAATATGAAAAATGATTTTTCTTATAGTAAAAAAAAAAAAAAAAAAAANAAAAAAAAAAAAAAAAAAAAGAAAAAAAAACGAAGAATAAAATGAAATTTAAAAAAATGATTAATTCGATTTATTTTTCAAAACTGACATCATTACATAAGAAGTAACTTTGTTATATAATATAAGAAATAGTTATTCAAGTTTGAAAATAGTCATATCTCTTCTTACTTTCTTACTTTCCTTACTTTCTTCCTTCCTTCTATTTTTTTCTCTCTTGTTTTATTTTTGAAATGAGAAGAAAAAAAAAAGAAAGAAAAAAAAAGTAAAGTAAGAGAAGTGAGTAGACAGAAAGACTTGGAAAGATTACTTACACAGGATCCTATCGGACTCGGATAAAACTTCTTTAATTATCGTCGCTCCAATTTTCTACCCCCATCCCTCACCCTCCACCTCTTCCCTTCCTTCTCTTCCTTTTCCTACTCTCAGTTCGCGGAAATGCTTAATGGGAGAAAACGAAGGGATCGCTCGAAACTATTAGTAGAAAACAGAAACGATTTAAAGAGTTCTCTTGATTTGTATAAAGCTATGCCGTAGGATACAATCGTGAAGCGAGAATAAGAATAAAAATAAGAAGAATAAGAATAAGAAGAATAAGAATAAGAAGAATAAGAATAAGAAGAAGAAAATCTCGTTAACGAAGCAATAGTATTTTACGAATAATGACGACTCAATTTTACTTTAACTTTTCAATATTTTCTCTTATTACATTTTCTTATTCGTTTCGTATTACTATGAATTCCATTTCATTAACATTATTTTATCTGAATTTAAATATTTATTTTTTTTCTCTTTTTTTTTTCTAAGAGAACAATTGTGTGTTGTTATTTTTTTCTTATACACTCATTAAGCACAAACGAAAATTAATAATAATTTGTTAAGTTTCATTTGGTACTTCTCTAAAAAGGTACACCATATGTTTATTAATTTTTTGAAACATTGAACGAAGCATGTGTGTTCGTCAATATTACAAATTATTTTTTTTTTTTAATAATTATATAAATCGTATCAATATTTAATATTTTTATTTTTGTTAGGAAACTAAACTACGAGTATTACAAATTTCAATACAAAAAAGATATCTCACCTTAAATTACGAGAAAACAAATGATCTCATTTTTCACCATACTCAAGCCACCCCGAGTGGTGTGGATAAAAAGCAAAAGAAAAAAAAAAGAAAACAAAAAGAAAGAGAAGAGAAAATTATGTAATAAAAATTCCAAGAACGTTGGGAAAACCATCGTACCACGAAGAGAAGATACACTCAAGAATGTAAGTTGGTAAAGCAAAGTTTCTCAGATTTTCTACGACGTGTCAAGAGAAAGATCCAAGGTAACGCGATGCCTTATCCCCGAGATTGAATCTAAACAGGCATTTCACGACGTTTGTTTGCTACGATAAACTAGACGAACTAAAAATAGGTGAATAAAAAGGAAAAGAAACAAAACAAAACAAAAAAATCTCAACACTTTTACCGAGTAAAAGAAAAAGAAAAAAAAAAAAGGATCAAAATTGTCGAAACTTTTTTCAGTTTGAACCAAATGCCATGAGGGTTAGGGGAGGAGGTTCACAGGGGTAAAAAGAAAATTGAAGGGGAAATTGTCGTTTTACCTTTTTTCTTATATTTTATTTTTTTATTTTTCTTTTCCCCTCTTGGCTGCCCAAATTTTTTTTACTTCATCATTTTTGTTTTTTTTTTATTTCCCTCTTTTCTTCAATGCTGACAAAGTTTTCTACTTTCCTCTTCCTCCCCCTCCTCCTTCTCCTTCTACTTTTCGTAGTCGCACTTAACGATGAGTTTTTTCAACGATTTTTTAAGGGTGTCTGAATTCACGAAGAACACAACGTACTCGTCGTTTCCGTTCTCTTCTATTCGTCGTTGAGGATGACTACTACTACTATTACAACTACAACTACAACTACAAATACAAGTACGACTTATGCGACGAGACTACTACTACTACTACTACTATTACGATCCACGTTCCCAACTGCAAAATGCATTTGCGTTTACTCTGACAACGAGCAGGGTCGTAAAGGATTGCCTCAGACTCCCTTCCCCTAACCTTCCCACCCTTTCCCTTCCAACCCCTTCCCTTTCCTTCCTCTCTTTCACTTGCTCTTACACACTCACACAAGGGGTGTCTATTTCGCTTTTCCTCTCACCTATACACTATATATATCCTCACACATACGAATAATACACATACATCCCACCCATATACAAATTTCTATCGCAAGCCCAAAGCTCTCGTACCACCACCACGACCAGCAGCAAACCAACCCGAATCCAGCAAACTTTCTCTTCGTATTGCATCGTGCAGCCCTTCAAATGCGTTCTACGTCTAACCGAGTACACGTTCACTCAAGTGTGACGCATACGCATACACCATGATTGAGAGAGTTAGTGTGTGTGTGTGAGAGAGAGAAAGAGGGAGAGAGAGAGAGAGCATACATTTCCGACGATAATTCACCTAATTTCGTCATATGATCACGAAACCGTAGATTATATGTTCGTGGATAGCTAGTTATTGGATATATCTAGGAATTCCACACGTTTTTGATTACCTTCTAAGACAAATAAATCAAATAATTGAAGTTTTTAATAAAAAAAAATAATTCCCGAGGATTATTCAATATTTATTTAGCAATTTTGATAAGCACGCTCGAAATATTTTCATCTATTTAAAATTTTTATACAATGGAAGGAAAACAAAAAACAAAAAAAAAGCAGAAAAATAACTCTATCAAATAAAACGTTCTTTAAACATTTCTTTTCTCCACAAATATTAACGATAGTCGTTTGGGTGGATTCATTTTTTAGAACAAAATATATTTTTTTGTTCATTGAAATGAACTAACTTTGATTGATACCTTGTTTTAAAATAACCATGTAATATAATCAAATTTTTAATTTAATTTAATTCAACGTTTATTCGATTATCTTGTAATTATTACGAAACTAAATAGAAACTAAAAAATAAAAAATAAAAATTGAAAGTGTAGAAAAAAAAATATTCAGATTTAAAATTGTTCGTACCATCGAATTGTTTATCGTACGAATCGCGAGAAGCTAGATAATAATATAATTTTCGTAAAACTAAGGTGAAAACATTATATATAAGTATTTGTAAGTTATGGTGGTGGTATGCTAATTAACACTAATTAAAACTATTCAAATGTGAAACAATTTGTTGTTACAGGGAAAGTTGGAAAATTTCAGGTCAAACTCTCACTCTGGCATATTTAGGTTTACGCATTAAATCCAGTCGGTTAATTGTCCGTTGAACATTCCTGAAAAGCTCTCTTCTTTACACTATCGTAACTATTTTCCTCCTATCTCTTTCACACATTTTATCGTTAATAATATAGACCACGAAAGACCGATAAAAATAATTTTATAATAAATATTACCTTCGTTAAATCGTATTATCCATCCAATCTTTTTTCCCCGAGAAAATCTGCAATAAGAAAATATTCAAATGATAACAAATATTTTACATTTTAAATGACATTTTTCATTTTTTTCTTATCATTTTTTTTAACATGTTACAATACTGTAATTTTTAAATATTATTTTGCTATTTATTTTTCAAATACTACGTATATATATATTTGTTTTCTTAATTATTCAATTTGTGTGTGTGTGATAACAAATTATATTTAAATTTATATATTTTTACTTTCGTAAATAAAAATCAAATTTAAAAAAAAATGTAATATATCAAAGTAATATCTTTTAGAATAATTTAATTGATACACGGTTGAATAATTAAGTATTCTATTCTCACAAGCATTTCATCTTAAATGTCATGAATACTATATTAACGCATATTCTCTGCGAAGAACGTAACGGTGCCACATAATTTGAATGCCGACAGTTTTAATATATATATGTGTGTGTGTGTGTGTGTGTGTGTGTGTTTTATATATATACATACTTTTACGGATTCGTTCATTCTACTATAATATCACAAAAAAATGGAAAAGAAGAGTTCAACAGCCTGTTAAACTGTAACATTTTTTCTCGATACTAACGACGAATCGATAACTCGAAAGAAACTTTTAATAACTTAACGACTTTTGTATCAATTTTATATTGCAAAAAAAAAAGGAAACGAAGCTGTATTCAACAATATTTTTATAATAATATAAATTCAATTTAATTCAATTAAGAAATCTCGACAAAATTCTACCTAAAGTTCGATCACTAGAACAGAAAAAATTTATGTAATAAAAATCATTATTACTTTTTAACTTGATGTTTATCGAGTGTTCATTTCTTTGTCTTTTTGATTATAAAAGTATAAGAAAACAAAAAAGAATAAAGTTAAATATATATATATATATATATATATATATATAGAAGTTCGTATCGAGTTGAAAATGGAAGTCAAACAATTACTCGGTGTTCCATTTTAATCAACAACTACAAATATCTACGGAACTCCAAACAGAACAAACTTAACGTATTAATATCCCATAAATAAAAATCTTTCTGTTTCATCTATAAAAAGGAAAAAAAGATAAATAAGAAAATATTATAGAAAAAAAAAACAAATTAAAAAAAGAAAAGAATCTACCCATTAATTAAATTATTGTCTATCATATATAAATATATATGAAGACCGCGGATGGAAGAATTGCGCTCAGGGACGGGAACAGTGGTTGGACTTGGTATTTGCAGCAATGAACTTTCGAGTTCCTATAATTCTAACTAATAATAATAATAATTATTATAATAATTATTATTATTATTATTATAAGTAAATAAGATATTAAAACAATTAGTTAAAATCCTGGAAATAAATTTCTTTCGTATATTTTAATTTATCGACAAATCCATCATCATTTTCAACAAATTCTTTCGAATCAAACAGACAATTGGTCAATTATCGATAACAACAAATTATAAAAAAAAAAACTTGTTATAACATAACAAATCTTTTGTACAAAATCAACCAATCAATTAAAAATTCTACAACGATCCCGATACCCATATGTAAATATAAAATACTACACCCAAAAACCAATATTTATGTCTTTCTATTTACACCGATGATAAAAAAAATAAAAAAGAAGCTTAAAGTGCTTACGTCTCTTTTTATTATTCTTTTTTTTCTTTTTCTATCGAACGAGTTGGTGTCGTCGTCCTTTTCAGAAGGACGACACGAGAGAAAGAGAGAGAGAGAGAGAGAGAGAGGGAGTGAGAAGATAGGAGGAGAGCTTATATTCAATGGGTTGGATTCTGAAGGCACGGTTAACCATAATAGAGAGCTCCTCTTTTACTGCTCCTCCGATTATTCTAGGGCGACATGTGTTGTACTTTAACGTTCGTTCACTCGTTCATTCGTTCGTTCATTCGTTCATTCCTTCCTTCCTTTTCCTACCCGTTCRACAACACAACACAACGGAAGAAAGACTGAAATATACCTTGGCAACCTAGGCTTCTAGCTAACCTAACTCTGTATGCAAGTTCATATAAGTATGTGTACGTGTATGTGTATATATATATATATATATGTGTGTGTGTGTGTGTGTGTGTGTTAGAGTTGGATAATTTTCACTTGTATGTTAGGAAAAGAACGCGTTGGCTAATGTGTGAAAAACAAAAGGTCGATGCAGGCGAGAACACACAACGTGTGTGCTGCTGTTGCTGCTTTACACAACCCAACGTTGCAACGTCAACGATGCATGCGAACCAATGGCTCGTATTCAAGTTATCCCGAGTTTTCTCTTATTACTTCTACTACTACTGTTACTACTATTACTACTACTACTACTACTACTAGGTTTATTATAAATATTGTATTATGTTTTTACTAACACTAATATTAATATTATATGTGTCATCACTAATATGGATGATGTATTCTTAGTCCAGATTTTCTTTTACCTTTTCTTCTTATTGATGAATGTATACCCTTTTTTATTAATTTTTTTATTTTTTTTTAAGTAAGAAATATTATTCTATCTATGAGATTGGATACTCTGATATGCAATTACTTCCCATTAAGATTTTTTAATATTAATTAATAATACAATTTTATTGTTTCCTACGTATTGATTTTCATTAATTAATCTTCATTACGAAACATTATACCCGATTGGTTTTTACAAATTTCCAAGTAATTTACATTGAATTATTTTTATTTAAAACTCATTTTTTTTTTTTTTTTAAATACTATTTATCAAAACAAAACAAAAGAAAATATGATAATATTGAATTATTAATGAGTATCATTTTTCTTTATCCTATTCCCAATGTAAAGAAAAATAGTAGATACAAATATGGAAATACATATATGTAAAAAATAGAAGTATACATATGTATTTTACATTTATACGTGTGCATATGTGTATATCTCTTCCTTTCTAGTGAAAAATCTCAAGAGAAATTCTTATTCTATTCTGAATGCAACTGCAAATTTGACGAGTCGATATTTTTTCGATATGTATTGAAAAAGCTATATATATATATATGTATGTATATGTGTGTACATACACATAGATTTCTTTTTGTGATAACATTCTCGAACAATGCTTGACGTGTGTTACTATGATCGATGTGTTCACGACGATCTACCTCTATCTGTCGTCATATTATTTTCATTCATATCTGTTTGCACTCAATTTTTATTTGTTTCACTATTATCAATTCTCATAGATTTCATTTGCTCTAGATGAATAATTTAAATAAACCAAAATATTATTTATTCATTTTCTTTCATTCTATATATTACAAAATTGAAATTAATTTTGTTAATTTTAACAAAATAAATTTTCTTACTATCATTTGCATACAACTCGTTTGCGTGTGTGTTTTATGCGAAATATAAAAAATAAAATAAAACAAAAATTTTGTCGCAGATAAAAAATATTTATCTGACCGTAGTAAAAAGATAGGGGTGGGAAGAAAGAAGGGGAAAAGAGGGATGGGATAAAACGAAAAAAAATCCCACAAAAATTGAAACGATCATTGGTTATCAAACAATAGCGGAAATATTCATCGAACTCAATTCCGAAGCACCAACCTCAAATATTTTCCATGAACTTTTTTATTTCAAAATTTAATACGTACGAGGGCTAAGGACGGACAAAATGGACGGATGAATGGACGAATCGTTGGATCGATGAAATCGTGCTCTCATTCGTAAACAAATTTTCAACGTGTGGTTTTATATCAAATAAGCAAACATACGTTCGTTACAAATAGCTCAAAAGTTTTCAATCGTGTTTGGTACAAATATATTCGTCGATAGATATATACTATTGTATCCCAATTCATAATATTTTATCTATCGGGTAAGATAGATGGAAGAATAGGAAGAAAAATAAATAAAAAAAAAAAAAGAAAAAACTAACAAATATCAACGAGTAAGAAAAAGAAAGAAGAATGACAAGTGTAGTGCAACGTCAATAGAATTAATCTATCCACCGAAAGAGTATCGAATTCGAGAAATTTATTATTACAAAGAACAAAGAAAAAATAAATGCAAAATAAAATAAAATAACTTAAAAATACAAAAATAAAATAAAATAACAATAAAATCGTTAGGACAATATGCGAAAAAAAGAATAAATAGAGAATGAACCGATTTACAAAGTGCGGTTGAATGAATTGAAAAAATCCATACGGTTTTAGTTTCGATAATCTACGACTGACGAGCCACATTCTATTTTTTGTTCATTCTTTTTACATTCGTTATTTTTTTCTCGTATGATTTTTAAACCAGCATGTACACGTTGAAAATACGAGACGTACAACATCGAAATTTCTGTGTCGTGAAATTGACGGCAAAGTGTGGGTCTTTCTCTCTCTCTCTCTCTCTCTTTTTTCAATCTTGGAAATACACAAAGAGGATCCGTACGATATCATGATGATTTTAATAACGAGCCACGAAATATCCATGAAAAACAGTTTTGCTTAAATCTATATGGGAACTACAGACAACCTAACGTTTAATGGAAAACACTAGCACGATTTTAGCCCTGATGAAAGGCTATAGCGAAGGGGACAACTAGAGAGAGAAAGAGAGAAAAAGGAAGAGTAGGTTGCGGGTAAAAGGGAGGGTGTGAGGATAGGGGTAAAGGGGGAGTGTGTTACATGCGACGAGGAAAATGAATCGCCAGCGGAATTTGATGTCCCTTCGACCTCGCTGGCACCAACTTTTAACCTCCGGGGTAATCGGGAATGCATGTCGCCTATAAGCCACTCGAGTTAGATACGTTTCCTGTTTTTCCAAAAGCTGCAAGAAGAGTAACGATAGAGACACAGATTTTAATGATTTACGCGTATCGTGCTTTTATCCTTGTCTAGATTGTATCCTTGTGTAGATTGTATACTTATATAAAATGTATCCCTTTATACAGGGTGATTCACCAGCTCTTGCAACCTAAACAGCTCCGAAAGTATGATAGTAGCAGAAAAATTGATAAGAAAAAAGTTGCATGAAAAATTCAGCACTACAATATGACATTAAGGTTTTTTTTTGTTAGTTTGAGATATTTTCGAGATTTATTGATCAACTTTGTTTATTTAAAATACATGTATGCATATATATATATATATATATATATATATATATATATATATGTGTGTGTGTGTTTGAGAGAAAAAGAAAAGTAAAAGGGAAAAAATGAAAGAATATGTACGAAGCAGAGTATCATCTCTCTCTCTCTCTCTCTCTCTCTCCGACCACCTTTTCAAACACAAATACTCAGAAACGTAGAAAGAGAGAGAAAGTAAATAAGTATCATTCGTTCGTTTTTTTTTTTTTTATTCGTTGACCCTACACCAGGTTCACGTTTTAAAACTTTTATCGAGAGGAACCTTTTCTACCATCATCATCCTTTTTGTTTTACATTCCATTCGTGTAAAAAAAAGCTTGTGTGTCCTCGTGATGATGAAAAACTCAAAAGAATCTTCTCTACATTTTCGTTCTACACGATGATTTTAAAGTAAGAGAGAAACGAAAGAAAAAAAAAAAAAATAAAGGATACACGACGAAATGTTGAACGATGTGCTTCTTTTCTTTTTTTTCTTTTTTTCGTTTTATTTATTTATTTGCATCTTTCTAYCCTTTTGCTCTTCTTTTTATTTATACAACATACGTGATGTATTCTTCAAGAGGTGGGGGACTTGAGAAAAGAGAACAAAAAAAAATCTTTTTCAAGGGATACTTTTTACCTTTTCCCTTGATGATTATGCGAAAAATAAAAAGACCAAAAAAAAAAACGAAAAAAGGATATCGTTGAAATTTACTACGTATTCCATATTTTATCTTTTTTTTTTACATATGTGTGTATATTTTATGTATGTTTTTTTTTTTTAATGTACATATACTTACTTAAATACATTTTGTTTTTAATAAATTTGTAATATTCCATTTCGTTTCTTATTCTTTTCGAATAAATAATAATATCTTGAAAATGAGTACGGTAAAAGAAAAGATATTACGAATTAATCGGTGTATTATTTAACCAGTTTCAAAGAAAATGAATGAATGAATAAATAAGATAGAGAGAAAAAGAAAGAAAGAAAGAAAGAAAAAAAAAAAGGAACAAGAAACGTTATTAACAACGTGACTTTCTTCGATGTAATATTAATTGTAAGAAGGAACTAACGATTCAGCAGGAAAGAATTCATTTCCCTTTCTTATACCCCATTGTTCTTTCATCGCAATGTCCAATTAACGCAATTTTTCCGCTTTCTTCTACGGATTTTTATACACGTTACGATTCCCACGTCGACGATTTATCGACAATAAAATGAAAGAGAAAGAAAAAGAAAAAAAAAACGAGTCAAAAAAATACAATTCAAAAATAAGAAGAAAAGAAAAAACAGAAAGAAGAAGAAGAAGAAAGTCATTTTCAACAAGTCTTCTATCTCATTTTATCTTAGACTAAATCCCATAGATGTTTATATGTTTGTCTCTTTCTCACTTTTTAGTACCGTTACCGTTACCATGGATTTTCGTTCGCTTTTTTTTTTTTTAAATCACCCCCATTCTAAAGAAGTTTTTACTTCAAAAAGAAAAAGAAAAAAAAATGAAATAGGAGATGGAAAAAAGATAGAAAAGGTAGAGATAGATAGATAAAACGCAAACGTCTCTTCTAATAAAGCTCGTAGTTGAGGATAGATACTCTCTCGTATGAATTCAACTCTTTCTAAAGCAACTCGTGCGAGTTCATGCGACGATAGACTCATCCTACCCTAGTTCGACCATTTTTAACCACCACTACAACCACCACAACCACCACTACTACCACTACTACTACCACCACTATTCTCTTCGTTCCCAGAAAACCTTTTTCTACTTTCCTCTTTTTTTTCCTTTCCCTCTCATTTTCTCGAGCTACCTCTTCTTCTTCTTCTGCTTCACCCTAAACCCTCCTTCCATTCACCCTCCCCACCAAACAACATTTTCTTCCTCTTTCTTTCTTGTTTTCTTTCTCGTTCTTTTTCCGCGAGGGAAACCATACTGCATTCCATTGAAACAAAAAAAAAGAAAGAAAAGCAGAGCTTTTTTTTTCGTTACTACCCTTGCCAAATAAACATGCTAGTTCGCGTACGATTTACCCGAGTATTTCGTAGAACTTCAACCAGACGGAGAAAATCCTCGAGAAAAACTCATGTGTGTTACGTTTTCATAGTATATTCGTTCTCTCTAACTTCGATGAAAGAAAAATAAACAAATCAAAAAAAAAAAAATAATAATAATAATAAAAAAAAAAGAAGGAAAGAGAGAGGAATAAAAATAAAAAAGTAAGTCGTCGATATCAGTGGAACACAAAAATAAAAAATGAGAGGAATAATGAGAAAAAGAAAGAAAGAGAAAAATATATATATATATATAGAAGTGGGATTAAAATTGTTAGCGCAAGGACTATGCATGAAAGCGCAGGATTGTTTTCGATCGACGAGAGTAAAATCGAATTCTAGGATTAATAAAAAATTCAATTATCGGGAAAGCTGAAGGAAACATGGAGGAAGGGGTTGCGTCATGGTGGTACGTAACTACTGGTCCAGCTAGTGGTAAAAGGTCGAAGATTAATCCACCGCGTCTGATGAATTTTGAGAGTTGGATTAAAGAACTGTCTCGTGTCTGTTCTATCTAATCGGACTTTTCAAATCGTATAATAAAAAATCGAAACTATTGAAAGAGAAATATATATATATAATAAAAACGAAGGAAATGTCGTTTAAGGTTTTTATCATCAATTTTTTTTTCAATCACTTTTATTTAAAGGACAAAATTTATTTCAATTCTTTTTACAATTGTCTCATATCCGTTGCGTTATAAAGAATTTTTAAAATTGTGTATGAACAATAAAATTAAATAAATAAGAATAATAAATGTATTCTAATTTTTATAAGATTTAAATTAAATGATTTTTTTTATTATTGAAATAAATTAACAAATATTTATCACACCCTATTATATATATATATATATTAAGCTTAATAAAAATAAAAATCAATCAACCACCGAACTTTCTACACGATTGGTCAAAGTAACGATTCCTCATTCGACATTATTGAATGACCAGATTGCTTTTTGACTTATCTATTTTTAACGAGAGAATCCTCTCTCTCTCTCTCTCTTTCTTTTCTTCTCTTTCTTCTTCTTCTGCTTCATTTTCTTTTTCTTTTACCGATAGCACAATAAACGTCTCTCTGGCTTCTATTCATGGCTTACGCCTATCTTTCTTTCGCAATTAACAATGTCCCAGCAGATATACGTACGCGCTTGAATTTACGGTTGTGGTCGACGGCAAAAAAAAAAAAAAAAAGAAAAGGAAGAAAAAATGTAAAAAAAAAAAAAAGAAAAAGAACAAGAAAAAGCGTTGTGGGATTCAGGGAGATTTTAATGAAGTTTCCCGACTTGCACATGCATCCGACCGGGACCAACTCATGCGTGCATTCACGATAGAGTCACCCTCCTGTTTCTCTCCTTCCTTTCACTTTCTCTCTCTCTCTCTCCAACCCTTCTTTTCTCATTCTATCCTTTTCTACCTAACCCTTTATCCCCCATCATGTCCCCAAACTCTCTTGACGGTATGCTTCAGCCACTGATCCAAACAGTTACTCTATCCTTTCTCAACCCCTTTTAAACTCACCCTTTCGTCTCTGGTGTCACCTGATAACAACGCCACTCTTTACCTCTCCCTCTCTCTCTCTCTCTCTCTCTTTTAGTCTATTACTCTCTTACTCTTGTGTTCTCTCCGAATCCCTGGAAATAAAAATCTAAAGCAACTCTCCTTTGTTTTCTACCACCGACGAATCTTCCTACCCCTTTCCTATCTATTTTTACTCAATTCACCTTCCTCATCCCCATACCCACTTCCCCAACATTTCTTTTTTTTTTCTCTTTTTTCTTTTTCTCTCATTCCAAACTCCTCGTAGTCTGAACGTAATCTCGGCGACCGTGCTAAAGGATTTAAAAAAATAATTATTCCCAACTCTGGGTTGCTAGATATATTTTTCTATGTATGTATATGTATATATGTATATATGTATACTGGAGTTACTTTGTGAAATCCATTAATTTGGTAAATGATTAGTTAAATTCTGAAATATAAATATACTCTTAGATTTATTTTTTTTTTTTTTTTTAAATATTATAAAGACGACAGAATTATATATATATATATATATATATATTTTTTTATTTTTTTTTTAAACCTTCTGCACAAATGTTTAATCATACAATTTTATCTTTCCACCTTTTATCTTCAATATTAGCAATTCTTACGAGGATCAATCAATACTGGTATATTTGATCATTTATCAAAACCATCTTACACCATAACACCATAAAGAAATAATATTTTTCTTACTTTCTTTATTTCTTCACGTTTTTTCTTGCTTGTTTCTTTCAACAAAGAAAAGAGAAACATAATAAAAACCCCATCGAAAACCCAAACCATCTTACGCCTCAGTCACACTTTATTTCTGTTTATCTGTGTTTTTATCAATACCATAAGATCGATACGTACCTTCGAGGTTAGCTGATAACGAGACCACCCAAGGCGTCGTCGTCGTCGTCGTCATCATTGTCGACGATTTAATTGGACGAGTTGTCGAAAACACGAGTCCCTTCATCGATCGTCAACAGATACGAACGCGGTATATAATTATGAAATATTCTCGATTAACAAAAACTATAAAGATGATTAATTACACGTTATATATAAATACATGAAGTGTTTCATTCCCATACACTTAAACATACACGTTGGGGTTCGTTAATTTATGTAACAAATAACTGAGCAAAATAAATTATCCCGTACACACAAATCGATCCTTCTACGAGAAAATAATTAATAATTTAATTATAAACAACTCAAAAATAAATAAAAGTAAAAGAAATACTTCGAGGAAAGAGGAAAAAATACTTAATTAAATCACGTAACTACACGAACGACGATGATACTACGTAAACGTTAATAATAAATTCCCGAACCAATAGAATACGTGTATCATGGAATGTGTGTGTATAAATAAAAGCAAGAAAATAGTTATATGTAAAATAGGACATTAGTTTATTTTTTCTTTTTTTTTTTTTTTTATAAAATAAGTTAGTTCAATTTTAATGAAATAAAATGAAAAGAAAAAATTTCGAATGACTTAACGTTCCAATTTAACTCATCGATTTCCGTTTTTTTCTCAGTTAACTCGACCTATCCCTCTTGATCTTCTCTATAATACTTTTTTTTTCCCCTCTTCCAGCCCTTTTTTCTTTCTACAACCA
Source organism: Polistes dominula (assembly GCF_001465965.1). The sequence goes on from NW_015149017.1 coordinate 616,489, forward strand.
TCTACTTCTTACACTTTTTCCTTCCTTTCTCGTCTCGTTTGTCGGTCAAGATTTTTCAACTTTCTCATTCAGTGAAGTCGAACACCCCCTGTAGGCATTTGTGATGCTGATGGTGAGTGACAATGACAACGACAACGAAAACTATGACAACTACTACTACGATTTACCAAGACGATGAATCTTCAAATACTTTTTTTTCCTTAGATTTATCAAGAAAACCGTAAGAGAGCCTATAACCTTACCCTATCTTATTCAACCCCACCACCTTCACCCTTATCCCTTTTCCCTTCCCCTATCTCCCGAAGCAGTCGCTTTTTACGCGAGCTACCACGAAAGAAAAAGTAAGAGAGGGAGATAGACGGATAGTAAAAGAAAAAGAGTGAGATAGAAAGAGAAGGGGGTGATGGTGGGGACGGATTGAAGGGATGGGAGATCGAGCATACCTGGTACTCATCTCGCGAAGAGGTAAAATGGTAAGCGCGGCTGACCTCGATATTTCTTTTTTTCCGCCATTCTGAAGAAAACTAAAAAAGGCGTTATGAATTACGAGGAAAAAGAGAGAGAGAGAGAGAGAGAGAAATAGAAAAAAAAGACGTGAATGTATATGAACGAAAAAGAAAATGTAGAAAAGGATAGAATGATAGAAAGCACTACCAGTTTTCGTGCACTCACAGTTTTTGAAGTGAGAGAGAAACAGAGAAACCAAAGTTCTACTTCGTCGAGATTTGTGTCTTTTGCGAAAAGACGACGCTAACGAAGAAGAAGAAGAAGAAGAAGAAAAAAAAATAGAAAAACAAAAAAAGAAAGTAAGCAAAAGAAACGGAGTAGAAGTAATGAATACTACTCTTCTTCATTCTCATCCCCCTTTTTTTCTGCAATATCGTATCTATGTTTAAAAGAAACAAAAAGATAGAAGGGTTGAAAGATAAACATAACTTACACGTTCTAACTAAACTGTGTAAGATTACTAATCTGATTAGTATAATCGTTATAATTAGAATGATAGATTATAATTATTTAAAATTTTTAATAAAAATTACTGTGAAATTAATGTATAAGCTAAATAAATTAATCAGTTGATTGAATATTTAGATTTTATTTTTGTTTATATATATATATAATGATGCATTTTTTAATCTGTAGAAAAATACAAGTTGTTAAACTAATATATAATCGAGATAATATTAATTAATAATAATTAAAATAGCAAAAAAAAAAGAAGAAAAATATGAATAAAATTATGAAACAAAGCATATAAATACTCATGCGAATATTTCATATATATAATATTTTATAAAAATGATGATGGGCATATTTAAATTTATAAAAATACGTGAACGCACACACACACACACAAACACGTGTACGTACTACCACACGTATAAATTTTTGAATTTCTTACGTAGATGTATTGAATAGGGAAAAAAAGATTGAATACTCGTTGGAATGAAAAGAAATACTGCAGTGGCAAAACATTGAAGCGTGAAAAAAAGGAGGGAAAGGGGGTTGGAAAAGAAAAAAAGATGATACCGTCCGTTATCCACGTTTTAACCTGTTAAATTTTCTTTAATTTCACGTAGTAGAGATACGTCAGAGTTTGCAAATTTAAACTGGGTCAACCCCCACCCCCCTCTCCTCGCCCTCCCCTATGTTTAATAAAATGTTACAAAGAAGAAAAACGAACGTAAGATTGTGTGGTATCTCGTTTTTATCTTCTAACTTTTTTGTACAAATACATATATATTTATAAATGTTTAACAAAGAACGAACGCGACAGAAACTATAAATAAGGAAAAAATAAATAAAAAGAGAAAGAGATAGAGATAGAGAAAGAGAATAAAAAATTTACTTGTCATTAATTATACCGATGAATCCGCAAAAGTGGTTCGTTGATACGTTGAAAAGGAAAGAAGGAATGAATAAGCTTTGAGATGAGAAAGAGAATCGAAAATAGAAAAAAAGAGAGAAAGGGAGAGAGAGAGAGAGAGAGAGAGAGTACCACATAATTGAAGAAAAACGAACCGAACACTCTTCCACGGACAGTGATTAATTTTTCTAGTAAACTATTAATTAACGTCAAGAAAAGTCGTAGATGAAGAAAAGAAAAATAGAAAGGAAAACGTTACTCTACCAACGTTAATATTAAAATACTAGAAAAAAAAAAGAAAGACAAACAGAAAAACTAGAACATTATTTCCCGTTCGTACAATTCATTGTTAAAAAGTTTCTACATTTTTTGTTGTTGTCGTTTTGATAATTTGTTTGTTTTTTTTCTTTTTTGTATTTGTTTTTTTTTTTTTTTTTTTTTTAGAACAAAGATAGTGTAAAATGGTAATGGAATAATACTTTTTAATATGCTACATTTTCTCTTTTTCTCAATATTTTTCATCTCTTTCTTTCTCATTCTATTTTACTGTTGTTCTCTTTATCTCACCATCTATCTGTCCTTGTCTCGAAAAGTAAATAAGCGATAGTACGATCCTACTACTACTACTACTACTGCTACTACTACTACTACTACTACTACTACTACTACCACCACCACCATAAAACGCGAATGACTTCGCGTTCAAAAAAGGACGTAAATCACAACAGGCAGCGAGCAAAATTCAACGTGGATTTACGAGTCGCTAGACCATTTATTTTTCATATTACGCGAAAATCGTGAAATCCTATCGCCTCGACGTAACGAGTTATACGATGCCCCTACCTCCCCCTCCCCCTTCCCCACCCCCTCCCCACTCTCTTCGTTCTCTTTTTATTCTATTTTTTCTTTTGTTTTTGTTTGTTTCATTCTGTATCGACAGATCCTACCGATCGCGCACGACTCTTCTCTCTGTGACATTATAAATATTAAACAAATATATTTGATACAATTACATTTTCAATTTTGTAACGTTTAAATTCATTTTTATTTTTTATTAATTATACGAGAAGAAAAAAGAAATGATAAGCAATCAGATACTTTTAGGCATTGTATATTTTTATCTACGTATGTAAAACAAAACATATTATCTGTATTTAACATTAACTTTAATATTAATAATAAGAAAAATAATATTATAAATTGAAACATGTTGCACAAGATAAATATGTGGAATTATTATTATTTTTTTTTTCTCTTAAGAAGATAAAAAGATATTTAATTACGCTAAATATTAATACGTCGTTCTATCAATTTTTTTAAATATGTTTTAATAATATAATATAATTATCGAGTTTCCTAAATAAACTATCCTAATTATATTTTTTTTCCAATTATACGAAAATCATTTTGCATGTGATCCCTGAAAATTCAAAATATAAACTTTCGAAGGAAAAATAAAATTCTTTTCATAAATTTAATATAAATTTTTTCTATTATTTGAAGAAAATAATAGAAAATAATAGATTTCAAAGGGTATATTTTTTAATTAAATTTCATATATATATATGAAAAAAACAAAAATAAAATAAAAAATTTTATTACATATATAAAGGTATATGTAAAAGAACAAAAAAAGAAAAATAAAACAAACACATACGTAAATAATAAAAATGAAAAAATCATCGATAAAATATGAAAGATAGTTGTAAGATTTATCGAATATGTGAAATTTTCTAAAGTATAAAGTAAAACCCTTGGGAGGGCCATCTTGTCTAACGTCACATTTTATCCAACAAGAGTTTCTTCATCCCGACCTTTATCGGGTTTGCAGTTGGGAAGATGTTTAAGAAAAAAGAATGAGAAGAAAAATACAAATAAAAATAAATGCAGACACTTATATATAATATATACCACAAGGAAAAAAGGTTTCCTCTCCCAGTTCATGTGTATCTCATACTGCATTACAACTACGGTTGAAGGTCAGACAAGTAGCAAACCGCAAAGAAGTCGTAGAAAGGTCTGTTAAAAGCAGGTTTCACCAAGAAATACGATATTATCGAGTATCTCCAAACGAATTAGGGTCTTAAAACGAAGTAGTGTAAAATAATACACAAGATCCCCATATATATATATATA
>NW_015149017.1:620533-663644 GCF_001465965.1 Polistes dominula
TACATAGATACATATTATATACACGTGTAAATACGAGCTTATAATACTATACTATATATTACTTAACTTAAAATCCCATCTAAACATAAGAAATTATGTTCATAGGTTCCCCTAAAAATCGATAGACACCAAACTTAAATATAATAAATGACTTACTCTCAAAATCCTTATGTGTAAAATGTGTTTTTGTATTGGAAGGTTGCATTAAAGTTGCATCAGTATTTAATCCAAGATTATTCTACTATCGGTAAAACAATCTTTTAAATATCCCATAGATTTGATATTTTAATAAAATATCTTTTAAAAAACACTTCACACACTTCACACACATGTAAACACACGCGTAGATGCACACGATCAATGATATTAAACTATTAATACCGTAATTATCATAAAAATGCGTAAAAATATTCAAAATCAAATGATAGAATCTCATTTACATCAATCCCTGACGAAAGCATGTCTACGACTAACATCTCGGCTTGAGTTTGACCTATTCAAAGACTTTGACCTAGACTTCAGTGCCTACTTTTATTTACGTCTTATTTATGAGTTTCGATATCATGTGATTTTCACGTGATGTTAAATATTACGATAAGTAAACAAGTTAGAACGTATATTCTTACTCATTCTCTTTATCTTCTCTCTTTCTCTCTTATCTTTCTTCTGTGTTCAACTCATTCTGTTTCTTTTTCTTTCTCTTATTCTTATACTCACTCTTATTTCACTTCTCATTTTCTATCTCTATCTTTCTGTTTCTATTTTGTTCTGTATTCTATTTTTCAATTTTTCTTCTTCTTCTTCTTATTCTTTCACTCTTACATCAGGTTTTCTCTTACTCACTGTCACGTTTTCTCTCTCTCTCTCTCTCTCTCTTTCTTTCTTTCTGTTATTTTTTATTTCTCTATTTTAACAGGTTATTTCTTATTTTTCAGTATAATGGAACTCGTGACACAATGTGATTGTAAAAAGTAACAAATAATTGAGAGAAAACACGAAATAGAAAATGAAGTAGAATACAAATTAAAAAAAAAAAAGAAACGAATAGAATGGAAAATAGAATGTTTAATTATTAAAAAAACAAAAAAATTTATAAAAATCAAGGAGAATGATTAAGAAATGATTTCTGATTTATTCGAAATCCACACGGTTATGTAGATCTTTCTCTTTATTTTTTGACCTCTCTAATTCTTCTTCATAATTTTTTTCTTCTTCTACTCGTCATCTTTAACATTTCGTAACGTCGAATTTTAATTACGTTAAGCGAAACGCTATTTCATAAAAGGAGGAGCTTCAAAAGCTGTGACTGGCAGTTTAAGGGCTTTTCACGTCCTTCCACTTGTCATCGCCGTCGAAAAAGTCTGGCAACTTCGTTAGAACTTTCCTTATCGTCTATTTTCTTTTTTTCTTTCTCTCTCTCTCTCTCTCTCTCTCTCTCTCTCTCTCTCTTTCTCTGTCTAATGTAACAGCCAAAAGAATTTTCAAAGGTTCGACAAAGGAAACCACGAAATTACGAAAACTATTAATTCAAAAGTTAAACTATTTAAACATTAATCTTGTGTTTAAAAAAAGAATTTAAAAAAATCTAAAAAGAAAGAATAAAAATAGCAGAGACTACAATTGCAATCGAATCTAAAAGATTCTTTTCTTTTTTCTTTTTCTTCTTTTTTTTTTTTTTTTATCAAGTTTGTAGGTAATTTTTGAAATTCCCAATCGTAGTTACTGAAATATGTGTACGTTTGTCTATTTTAAATTTATTCGATGTCAAAACTTTTCTCAAATATTTCTGATTGAATGAATTACAAAGTATATACATATATACATATATATTATATAGAGAGAGAGAAAGAGAGAAATATACAGATCGATAGAAAGAAATAGAAAGAGTAAGAAAAACAAATTGTAAGAGAGAGAGAGAGAGAGAGAGATTTATACCTTCGAAATAAAAATAGCTACTACATAGAATAATGAATCGATAAGATCGACGAAATGTCACATTTTTTCTACCCCCCCCTCCATTTCTTGTTGGATGTCAAAAGATAAATGCCCTAGGATATCCGTCATTTCTCGAATTATGAGAATTGAAGAAAAAAACTTTAGTGTAAAATTTAACGAGGAAATTGATCCTGGAATAAAATCTGTTCATTTATTTCAGTAGTACAAATCAGGAATTGACGTATGCATAGACATTTAAGTGGTATAAGTCAAGAACTCACGTAGTCAGACATTTATTAGTACAAGTTAATTTTACTACATGGTCACAGATGTTCAAGTAATGAAAGTCACATGTTTATATATGTAATCAGATATCTTATAAGTTATTAATTACATACATATATACATGTAATTAATTAAACAACAAATGAGACACACAATACAAACTGTCCTAATATAAATCTTTTCATGTGAACAATTTTTCTAAATAAAAAATAGAAACGAATAAAATAAGGTAATTAACTCTAAGGTATCGATCACCTGTAAATTAACTTTGTATAACTCGATCAATATGATTAAACTGTATAAATATAAATTAACAAAAATGTAACACGAACTAGAAGTTTGTTTCGTTGCTTTTACAAAACTCAATTAATCTTTGCAAAGAGGTGAATCGAAGAAAAAAATTAAAATAAAATAAAAATAAAATAAAACGAAGAAAGTGAAAAGAAAAAAGAAAAGAAGGTTAATGAGTAAGAAGAAAAATAAGCGAGGGAATAAACGGAAAGGAAGATAAAATTTCTAGATGAAAAACTAGCTCAACCGAAAGCGACAAAGCTTTTCCCTCTCTCTCTCTCTCTCTCTCTCTCTCTCTCTCTCTCTCATTTTCTATCTCATTTTCTCTACCTTTATCATACTTTAACAGTTACTATATTTCCATGAGTATTCACCCTTTTGTATCGAGGAACAGGTTGGGCACCCGATAATGCACGCAAGACGCGCACCGAGGACTATTACGTAAAAAAAAAAAGAAAATGGGGGTAGGAGGGGTAGAAAAAAAGTATCCCAGTTGAAAAATGTTCCGCGAAACGATCCCTCAGCGAGAGTCAACAATAGGTATTTACTTTAACGGTGGGTTACCGCTGGCGTACACATCGAGTGCCTGCCAGGCACCACTCCTGATGCTTTTTTTTGTCCTTCTACGTTTTTTCCTACCCACTTTCTCTCTCTCTCTCTCTCTCTCTCTCTCTCTCTCCCTCTCGTTTTTCACCTTGGTTAGTATGTATATATGTGTATGTATGTATGTGTGTGTGCCCCGGTGTTTTTGTTTTTTTTTGTAACTTCGCCCAACGGCCCATCAATCATTCGATAATGGCGGCCTTTCTGTTTTTATTCCTACCTATAGGATATATACATTTATATATTTGTGTGTGTGTGTGTGGGCGTGTGTATACTTTCATCTCTCGAGCTACAGTTCGCTGTTTCTATCTCTCTCAATTTCATCATGACCAGAAAATTCACCCTCTTCTTCATCACAATCATCCCCTCTCTCTCTCTCTCCCTCTTTCTCTTTTCCTTCTTTTTTTTTGTTTCTTCTTTCATAGCTAAATCATCGTACCTGTCTTAGTCTCTAATACTTTTCCTTTATCGTATATTTTTTCTAAACGTTCGATGAGAATTGAATACATTCAAAATGAAAAACAAAATATCATTCTCTATTAGTTGGTCTTAATCTGTTTTCTCGGTCAACCAAGTAAATACAAAAACAAGATAAAAACAGATATAAAGGGTGGAAAAAGAAAGAGAGAGAGAAAGGGGAAAATAAAATAAATAATAAAGAGAAGAGAAACGAGAATTTTCGTCTTTAGAGAACCGATATCAAAAACTGGACGTTCGACGAAACGTTGAATAATGCAACGAGCTTAAAAAAGGGCGACTGTGTCTAATGATCCATCAACTCTACTACTACCAACGTCGATCAATGTCGGTTGGGGTAGGTTTTCTTTCTTTTTTTATTCTTTTTTGTTTCTCTTGTTTCTTTTTCTTCCCTCTTTTTTTTTATATTTTTTTACACTCGATTAGAGTCAGACGTTTCCATATAATATAGATTGTTCCAGATAATAGGATATTCAAAAATTTGTAATAATCGACGTTTTCTAATTGAATAATTTTGTTCTTTTTTGAATATATTATAAGAGATAGTATTTATTTTGATAAAAAGTGAAAATGTTGTTCATAGATTAGCAAAATAATAATTCGTATAACATTCGATATCTCACTCTGTAAATATTAGAACAATAATAATATTTAAATATATGTGAAAAGTTGAAAGTGAAAATGTTGTTTACACACAAATTAGAAAAATAATTATTTGTATAATATTAGAACAATAATAATAATAATTTAAATATTTGTGAGATAGGAAAGTAAAAAAGAAAAAACAGGAGAATGGAAAATTTGACAAATAATATTATTGAAAATATTCTTCACAGATTAGAAAAATAATAATTCGTATAAAATTCGATATCTCACTCTGTAAATAATAGAACAATAATAATATTTAAATCTGTGTGAGATTGGAAAGCAAAAAAGTAAAAAAAGTGGGGAATGAAAAATTTGACAAATAATATTATCATTTATTCGAGAGAGAGAAAAATCCAGTAATAATGTGACGAAATTGGGACTACCTTCGAGATACGTAAATGCGAGTGAGATATGATATAGGAATAAAAAAAAAAAAAAGGATTCAACGAAGTCTCTGTAATTTAAAATGAAACGCGTAATAAAAGCGACAAAAAAATGAGAAAAAGAATGAAAAAGAGAGAGAGAGACAGATGATATAGAGATTGTGAGAGAGGGTCAAAGAAAGAGAGAAAGAGAGAGAGAGAAAAAAAGAGACAAACGAGTATAGTTGTGAAGTCAGAAACGACGCGACGACGGTGCTTCCATAATTTGCATTTCATTTCTCAAGCTCGGAGGACAGAAATTTTTTAATTAAAACGCATGCGCGTTACGATATGATATCATATACGATCTAAGCTAAAAATATATATAATATATTATATATATATATATAAATATATATAATATATTATATATATATATATATATATTTTTCGATATATGCAAAAACATAAGACACTCTAGTAAATATTAATAATAAAAATCCATAGAAGATGAATTAGAATTAAACGAAAGGAAAAATAATAAAAAAAGAATGGAAAGGATAATTAGATTAATATTATAAAAATTATTTTTTTATCTCAACTAATCTGTAAATTCTATAAAATATTCAATGCTTTAATGAATTGTGATATGAAAGAAATTTTATAAATATCATACGGTCATGAGTATACTTTGTTTTATTTCACAGCACACATTTTTGTTTCACGCGAAGATTTTGCAAAATTTTTCAAAGTTGGAAAAAAAAACAAATAAAAAAATAATTGATTGGGTAAAAGCTATAATAGAATAATAAATCCAATATAACAGAATAAAGCTTCTTTCGTTGGAAATAGTTTTATTCCGGTTGGTAAGCATTAACGTTTGAAAACGTTAAACAATTATTCTTTGAAAACATTCCGATATGTTCTTCTTATTGCTACGAGAATTTCAACATACGTGTTTCTAATAATAATAATATTAATTTTAGTGAATGACCGAATGGAACAATTGTAATAACATTCTGTGAACACATTGATATGTCGGAAACCACAATACTCTATCTTTCTCTCTCTCTCTCTCTCTCTCTCTCTCTCTCTCTCTTTCTCTCTATCTATACAGGGATACAGAAAGAGAAACTTTCTGAGTTTGACAGTCGACCCATGAAACCTATGGAATGCGAGAGACATTATGGACTTTAGCACTTAGAGCACCGTCGAGATTTCAACAAATCCCCAACGGTGAATGCATCGAAACTTCTAATCCATTATATTTGGCAGTATTATATACGAATATGCCTTCTCCTTCAAAATATATCCTATCTTGTGTTCATACAAATTTAACTACAGAATATATATATATATTCTTGTTAACATGTTCAATATGTTCCTATAACCCATGTCAACCATAGTTTACCTTTACATTTGAAGATATCTAAGGATACATTCGTCTAAATATTATTCTAACAGATATTCACTATTATTATTTTATTATTATTATTTATTATTATTTCCAATAATTATTATTTATATTATTAAGTAATAAATAAATCTTTATTTTTTAATAATTTAAAGATGTTAAAATCATGTTAAAATTATATTTTAAATAAATATCTAATTACATGTTAAAGTATATGACTAGTATTACCTTAATGTCTGACTACACATGGATGTGTACTACTTGTATTACTTTAATATTTTACCAGCTGTATACATGCACGGCTTGTACTACTTAAATGTCTCTCTTTATATATAAAAATACCTTGTTTTTACTACTTTATTTAAATGTCTGAACATATATATATGAAAAATTTGAATATGAAAAAATATATTACGTTTCTTTTTTATTGAAGATAAATAAAATTCATGTTTAATTTTTAAAATAAATAAAATTTACAAAAACACATAGACAAACACACAACCAAATGCGTGAAATTAATTGAGATTATTCAATGTGTATACTTGTCTAAAACAATACCGACGTTTCCATCACGAAGCGTTAACATTATTCACACGAAATTGTAAGTCTATTTGTGAGACCAAGGTAAGTCTATTTGTTTCTCTCTCTCTCTCTCTCTCTCTCTCTCTCTCTCTCTCTCTACGTAACCCAAAGTTCGCGTGCTTGTGTACGGCATAATTGTATGGGCGCGAAGATATTCCGGAAACATTGTCCGTGAGATATAACTTCGCAAGATGGAAACCCACTTCGTGTTCATGGTTTTTCTTGCAAAGAATGTGCTCCGGGCGAGAAGCAAGTAAAAAAGAAAATGAAAAGAAAAGAATGAGAAAGAAAGAATGAACAAAAGAATAGAAGACGACCAGCGAAATAAAGCGGAAAAATAACCAAGATATACTTTTTGCTTTTTTTATCATTTTTTTTCCTTTTTTTTTTTTTCTTATTTCCCTCTATCCAACATAATTTCAAACCGCAAGTCGGACGATTGCTTCGGTTAGCTGGAACGTGAAAAAAAAGAAAGAAAAATTATATTTTTAAATTCCAATGGTTTTTAAACTTTTGATTGAGATCAAACGGAAAACATACACGGCAGCAAGGAAAAAAGAAAAAAAAAAGAAAAAGGAGGAAATTAATCTTTCGATAAAATAGGATGACATGCATGGGCGTCAGACTGGCTACCTAATCGAAACTAAAAGAAGTACTTTTGCAACACGAAATACTATTACTCGTTTTATCGACAAATTCTGATACTTTTTCTCTTTCTATCTAATTCTATTTCTGTGTGTGTGTGTGTTATTTTTGTTTGTTTTTTTCTTTTTCTATTTCTATCACAGTAGTAGTTAATACGCGCAAGCGCATTTACGCTTTTCATCGGATGAAGTCACTTTCGGCCGTCGTATCTCGAAATACGACAAAATCCCGATTCGAACGCGTCGAAATCCAACGTAATCCGATATAGTCGAGCCCATCAGCGATACCATTCTATAGTACATTGATACATACGCATATCTATACGTATATATGTTATACCTATAAAAGGTGGTTCATTTAAATCCCTTCAGGTTTGATCAAATCTCTCATTTTGTACAATCGGAAGTTGTTTGCCACGACTTATGTTGAGGTTAATGACCTCGTTTATACAACAATGGGGGTGGGGGTGAGTTCAAAAGGGATGGATCCATCTCTACGTTTGAAAATATTTTATATTATAAACGAAATGTCATCGTTGAAATCAAATATTTTATTTGGATATGTATGTTTTGTTTGTTTTTTTAATACTTCCAGTCTTTTCGTATATTTTCAGATCAATGATCCGAATAGTAATTAAATATGTTCGTTCAGTGAGAATAGTTTTTTTGTTTTTTATTGATAATGATGCATAAAGAAAAAAAAAAGAAAGAACTAATAATATGTCTTTTTGATTTTAGCGAATAATTTGAGGGATACTTTTTAGAGTACACTAATAATGGATATGTAAAGTGGAGCAGGATGAAGGAAATGAGAAAGAAAGAGGATGAAAAGGATATCGGAAGTAGATACTTTCTATCCTCGTTGAACGTAAAAGAGGATTTAAATCGTACCACTCACTGGGCGTATCGATTAAATTCACGAGACTTTAGATGGATTCTGTGTGTGTGTGTGTGTCTATGTGTCTCCATTGATGTTCTCTTGCCAATCGTGAGAGTACATTCGAGTGAGAAAGATGATTAAACGCGTCGGGTAGATAAAGCAATGATTCTACTAGGTATCTGATTAAATTATATTACAACGATGTAATAGATTAAAATCGTTAGTAAGTTTATCTCAGAAAATTATAAAGGTATTTTAACTTTAGATAAATAAAAAAATATTGTTTTAAAGATAAATTAACGATTATATATATATATATATATGTATAAATTTTAATATATTGTAATAATAAAATATAATAAAATATAATATAATATATATTAAAATATATATAAATAAAAAATATAATATATATACATATAAGTTTTATAAGTTATATAAGTAATATAAATTACTATTTATAAATATTTAAAAAAAACCCAATGAAAAATCATTTGATCGCAAATTGTCATGAGAATTTACGTGACAGTTGCAATTCGGTCGGTGTGAAAGGGAATTTCTCTAGTAGTAGGTAGGCCGCGTTTATGTCGAATATATGCGTCCGGGGATTTTCAGTGGTTGGTACGTCACGCGAATGGAATTTATTATCGCGCTATATCGTGTATTATTCCGTTCTTGTAAGAGATTTCGTCGTCTACTAACGTTCTCTACCACGTTTAGAGGTAGATACCCTTTTACAACTAAATGCTTTCAACTTTAGAAACGATCTGTGCTACTAATTGAGCTCGTCAAGATTATCAGACCGATGTAATATCTCGAATTTATCGTTTTACATAAATACATTTCTAAATATATCATTATTTTCTTACTCGTATCATATCATATCATATCATATATATATATACAAAATGTATATACATACATAAAAAAAAATGTGTTATCTCTCGAAACGTAGACCTGGAAAAAAAAAATATCCACCCACCATAGAAATAATTCACATATTTCCTACCATAAAAATAAAAATATTTTATACGCATATACGTGTACACAAACAAATACAAAATGAGTTATGAACGATGATATAAATTTTCGTTAAATCCAACGAATGGGAACTATACGAATAAATAGGCAAATAAAACAACACTGAAAAAATGTCAAACATGCCTGACCATATCCTACTGTTATACTACTACTACTACTACTAAAACCACACTACTAAACTTCTAAATATGTCGTTCAATGTTTCCCATGTTGTTTCACATCCCATATTCACACACGTATACTCGTACATATCATACAAATAAAACATCATACGCACAAATATATACACATATCTATGTTCGATAAATTTGGAAACAAACTTTCCTAGCGGATAGCTTCGAAATGGCAGTTTAACGTTTACGTTGGACCCTTTCGACATGCGTCTAATCTCGCAATGTGTGGGCTGATGGTAACACCTATCGTTACGTTTAACATCATGAGAGCTCGTTTGGCAACTCGAACCCTTCCAATTCGCGCCCACTTCGCATAGGAAAACGTAGTAACAACATACCGGAGGGTTTACATATATATATAATATATACATATATACAGTAACGGTTGTGTTCTCTTACGGCGACTAATTTTGGCCAATGGACGTCGATGTCATTTCGCATCGATCGACTCTTCATTAACTCCCTTTCCACTTCACATTGCCCTTTCATCCAGGAGATGTCGAGTCTCTGATATTACTAGTGATTTTAATCTCTTCCCTATAACACTTGATTCGCACGTTCTATTTTATAGGAAAATATTCTATCTCTTTGTCTCTATGTGACAATTTAGAAACAATTATTGTTATTAGTATATATTTGTTATTCTGTTCTATTTATTTAATTCTTATCGATCGTCAGGTTTACATTGAAGATTTTCAATAATTGTAAGTTATAAGTAGTTTAGTTTAATATGCAACAAAATTGTTCAGTATTTAATAAAAATTATTAGAAACTTATATTATTTAATTAATKAACTATTTAATTATTAGTAATATATTTTTATTTTTAGGTCATTTCTAACGTGACTTACGATTGATAAGGATTAATTATATAATGTCATTTATAATATGAAACGTTTAGATTATTTCTAATAATTTTAATTTCTAAATGTAACGTTAGACAGTTAATTACTGTTACGTAATAATAATAATTTGTTTTTGATTGATTTGAATTCGATTAACTTTTTAAATACACGTTCCTTTAAACGAATTTCTATCTTAATTGAACTATATTTTTTGTTGGTAACTACGATGTAAAAGTTTACACGTTCGTTAATCGATAGTGCAACGAAGTGAGCTCGTTTAAAAAAGAAAGAAAGAAATGAAAAAAAAAAAAAAACAGATGATTTATAACTTTCGATATGAAAATTCGTGCAGTATTTTATATCGTGAAAAAGAGATTGTTGGACATAAAGTAGCGAAAAAAAAAGAAAAAAAAAGCAAAGAAAAAAAGAAAAGTAAAAGAAGAAGAAGAAGAAGAAGAAGAAGAAATAACTAGAACAAGTCTAGCGTGAAGTATCGAAAATGATCATGATATAATAACTCGATGCAGTAGAAAGTCGCGTGATTAATTCAGTAGATTTTGTACGTTAGTTTTCGGTCGTTTCGACTTGAATTTTCGAGTTTTCCTCAGCTGGTTCTCTCTTCTCTCGATTAATCCCAGTTGAGTTCGAGCAGCGATAAAGCAAATTTATCGATTGGCTATGACTTGATACATACATATACACACACATATATATACCTACATATACAAGGCAAGCTGTTTCTCATTTCAACGAAAAATAATATAGGAAAGAAAAAAAGTAACATCGAAAGATTGACGATGTTTTATAGTTTTATATATATATATAGGTAATCGAACAAAATAGCTTAATATATAAAGTTTTATAAGAGACATGTACAATAAAGTTTTTCTTTTTTTTTAAATCATTATTAATTTCATCCACGTATTCGACGAAATCGTAATAATAAATAAAGCAACCGACAATGTGGATCTTAAGAATCGGGGTTTTTCTTCCAATGAAGACTCGTGGTACGAGCACCGTTAACGGAGAAATAGTGTTATCGTCTCTTGGGGAATTAGTGGCCACTTAATACCGAACAATTCTCATCGTTTTGACCCCTTTTATTTTATTTTATTTTATTTTATTTTTTTTTATTTCATTCCTTGAAAAATTTATTACGATCTTATTCTCATTACTAGGATTTTAATATAAATCTATCATTTATAGATTTGTACAATTTATATATTGGATATTTCTACGATACTCGTATTACATTGGATTAATCTATAAATAATTATGTTATTTTTAACGATATGATAAATATAAAAGAACATTTTTTTCGTAGTTATAATTCAAAAGGGTTTTTATATCAATAATATTTAATTATTTCATTTGATTAATTCGATTGATCGATTGTTTTAACGCACCTTTATACGACAATTTATACGACAATTAACACGTTCAATTTTTATTTGATTTCGACTAATGAAATTTCTCTGCGAAAAATAAACTTATTATTATTATTATTATTTGTATCAATCACAGATAAATATTAATATATTCGAGACCAATAATATGGTTCCGAATTATTTCAAATTTTTTAATTGAATATCAGAGTGAAGTAATTATACTAAAAAATTTATAAGTAAATGTTTGTAAAGTAAGCAAATTAAATATTTAATTTCAATAGGTAATTCGATTTCGTTTGATTGTTTTATTATAATTTTTTCATGTTAAAATGCTTCAATTTCAGTATTGTTTCATCGTTAAGTAATATGTTTTATATTTCAAAAGTTATTATATATATATATACGTGATATTTAATTAAACATTTCGACCAAACAACTCTAGTCACAAATACATTACCTATAATAATAATTATAATAACAATTACGAATACACCTATATTGTTAATTAAATAAAAACTTTGAATATTATTAATTGACTTGCATGCTATAAAAATATAAAACACACACAAATATATAATAATATTAATAAAATCTATAGAAATAAATTAATGAATAAATTATTCCTGTAGTAAAAAATATTAAATTAATTTTTTTTTAGTAAAATATGTTAAAATTAGTGACTTTAGTTTAAGAATTTTTAAATAAAGTGTTTAAAAGAATGCATATGGTCATTTGATACTAATAAAAAGTCAAAATATAATAATCGAGAGTTTAAAAAAAAAAAAACGTGTGTTTTCGCCAGGTATAAGAACGTTTTAAAGGTAAAGGGTTCTTCTTAAAAAAAAAAAAATGGGGTAGCAGTGTACACCACACCATAGTCGTATTTTCTCAGGACTTTAACCCATTATCCAAGGAGTACTATCAGTGTTTTGGAAAACTTTTGTTTCTCTCACTCGTTTTCTATGTGTCTTCAAAATTATCTTCATACAGATACCATCCGTACTGGTTGGGTGTATTTTCCCTAGTCAGCCCTAGGCGAGAATGTAAAAGTAAGTTTGCGCGCGCGAGCCGTGTTATCTTTCTCTCATTCTATCTTTCTCTCTCTCTCTCTCTCTCTCTCTCTCTCTCTCTCTCTCTCTCTNTCTCTCTCTCTCTCTCTCTCTCTCTCTCTCTCTCTCTCTCTCTCACTATGTTACTTCCATTACGTTAGTAAATGAGCACGAAATGGGATTTAACTTCGCACTTGAGAAATGCCACTAAAAAAAAAAAGCTATATTATTGTCGTGATCGCCATCGTTACAATTTTCTCTCACTTTCTTTTCTCTCAAAACCATACTCACGACGGATGATAACGTGAATTATTCTAATTCTTGAAATAGTTCAAATATTTAACTACGTTTAAAAACGTTTATCTATTATTCCATTTTATCTTCTTATATTTGTATAACTGAAAAGGGAGAATTTTGTTACGAGAATAATTACAAATTAAACTACGTCTAGTTACAAAATAAATTACCAAATAAAAGTATTACTTATTTATATATTATTTTTACTCCCTTTTCTTATTATTATAAACACATTTCTTAATATTAACCAGTAAAAATAATAATTTATTTATTAAACGATTTCAAATTGTTGACAAATGTTGTCCGAAATATTTGTAATACGTCAGATTAAAGTGCCATGAGTGTGTGTGTGTATGTATATATATATATATATAAATAGATAAGAAAATTGAAAATACTATATTTAGAAAATGTTCTTTATCCAAATATACATCGGTATAACATGTAACGTTTCGGTGTAGCGTACCACCCTTCTTCAAAGGGTTTTGCCTATTTTTCTTTTTCTATTGCTTTCCTTTTCTTTCTTTTTTTCTTCTTCTTCGTCTCCAAGTAGACGACGTTGATGTACGAGAAGGAAATCTAGAATAGCAGGAACTAGGAACGAGGAACATCCCTTTCTTCTGACACATCGTACGATCTTCAAAAGGAACGAAATTTCCGCGTACGAGAAATGCCGATATATCGGCCGGAATATATTCACATTCGTCATATATATAGATATATAGATATATCAAAACGTTAACCACCGTAGAAAAATATTATTATTTTTTCTTCTTCTTATTTCCTGTCTCTTTCATTTTCTATTTCTACTTCTACCCCTATACCTCCATGATCCAACCCCGAACATTCTCGAAAGCACTTCCGAGAGAGCGGAATAAAATCTTCCACTCGGCCGAAATCGGAGGAGAGTAAAGGGAATGGTATAAGAAGAAAGATGATAGGAGGAAAATGGTGGTTATGGTTGTAGTAGTAGTAGTGGTGGTGGTGGATATGATAAGAGGTAGGGATAAGGATAAGAGTGTAAGGGATGGAAACGAGATATCGAGGAAATGGTTGGAAGAAACGGAACAGCTGGTGGTTGCACGACACCATGATTATACTCGACAGAAACCCATGCATCAAAATTGTAAATTTTTGAAGCATCGAAGTCAACGTGAATATATATACTTTGTTGATAGTATGAAAAGTATAAGAAAGAGAAAGAAAGTAAACCGGTTGAAGTGAACGATAGTCCATCAACTGTTCTCTTTTTTCTTCTCCTTACCACCTTCCTTTTCTGCCAAGGTACTTCCTCTTAGGTTATGTAGTATCGGAATATGAAGGAGTGTATGAATATACGAATTTTCCTTGCACGTACATAAAACTCATATATATATATATATATATGTATTCACGTATATATCTACATTCATATATACATAGAAAACTGAGAAAGAGAAGAAGCAAGTATAATGTGTGCACTTGATATCTATGCATGAGTTGGCACACACGCGTGACATGCTGTGTCACTGTAGTATGCTACTGTATGCTAACACACACGAATATACACACCCATACACACATATACATATAGATAGATATAGAGAGAGAGAGAGAAGGAAGGAGATATGAAGGAGGGTTGGATTCAGCGCGTACGTCTCTGCGAAGGGTAGTTAGCTCGTACTCGGTGGTTGCAGCATTGCGGGGGTGCATGGCGGACCAGGATCGATCCAGGGACCATGGCATCATCCTCTAACCCTCAACGACCAACTCGAAGCCAGGTCTGCCTGCTTCTCTCTACTTCCATACAACCACTACTACTACTACTACTACTCTCAAAAACCCTCCTACTCCTACTATTCCCTCTTCTAGCCCTCCCAACCTGCGCACGTCCACGTTCATCCTCCTACTCTTACCCAACCAACCACCACTTCTCTTCTCTTCTTTCCCTCTTCYTCTTACAATTCTACCGTCGCCTTATGGAACTCCTCTATCACGGACAAATATGGCCTGCATACATACTGAAGAGTAAGAGAGAGGAAAAGAGAAAGAGAAAAAGTAAAAGAAAGAGAGAGAGTGAGACAAAGAGAAAACCGCACCGACCTAGCACACTCGTCAGAATACTCGCGTGCATAGAGTTATCTAGAATAGAAGAGGATTTTTCCTACCTTTCCCTTTACCTTACCCTTTTTTGTCTTCTTTCTATCCCTTTCTTTCTTTCTTTCTTTCTTTCTTTCTTTCTTTCATCTATCCTTCTCTTCAGTGGTCGAGAAAGAATCGATAAACGATAAAAGAAGAAGAAGATAAAGAAGATGAAGGAATGGATTCATCTGTAGTCCTTTTCAATTCTTCTTTGCATTTCTTCACCCTTCGTTTGTTGGCACACTACTATTATCTATTCACGTCGATGAAAAATTTAAATTTAATCTTTTTTGTTTTTGCTTATATATATATAAATATAAAGATTACCTTTAAATTGCTTCTGATAAGGGAAAATTATTGTTTTTTTCGTTTTAGATTATTTATTATTTATGTTAGTTATGAGTTTGTTTTATAATTATTTTTGTGTTAGATATTTTATGTTAGTTATTATTGGGGTAGTTGTTAATTATAATAGGGTGAATTTATATTTCATAAGGGAAATATATTTTGATGATACATACTTTGTTATAAATAGATGATAATGATCATTTATTTAAAATACTGAGACAGTTTTTGTGTATTAATCGATGACACACGAGTGACCACTTATATCACGCGTTGTCATGGTTTGTTTCAAATAAGATATTTATACTGAACAAAAAATATATAAATATGTTGTTAATATATTAGAATAAATGAAACTAATATAATCTATAGAATGTATCGATAATTTTTATTTAATTAAAAATAATTCTAATAAATACGAATTAGAATTAGTCCAAATTTTGACATAATCAATATCTCTCTATTATAAATGTTATTGTATAAATAATAATTAATGTAACATATATTCACTAGATAAGAGTATATATATATATATATATATATATATATATATATATATATATATATATATATATATATATATATATATTACTACAAATTCTGTCCCAATAAATATCAAACCCTTCACTGTATTATTAATATTATTTAACAAATTATATTTCAATTAATAATATGTAACGAAATTATTTAATTAAAAATAAATATCTACTACAGTTCCTGTTATTATTCCAATAAAAAATTGCCCTCCCAAAAAAAAAAACCTAATAACTCGTACATCGATGATTTTATTTTGATCCTCGAATTAATGGAAAATTCGATTTGTTTTTTTTTTTCTCAGCAAAATGGTTTTATGTTCGACTTTGGTTGGGGTTTTATTTACTTCAATTTTTTATTTTTCTCTTTTTAAAGTTTCGAAAGTGGACGGTTGAATGGACTATAAATTTCTTCTGGAAGCCCTAGTAGCCCTAGCTAGGTACGACGCAAACGAGTAAAATGGCCTTCGGCAGGGTGGCAGGAACTTGAATTCGTTCGTACGTGTCGGCCAACACAAAAGGGGGTAATCGCGAGTAGAATCGGAACGCGTTCGTGCGCCACTAACGATGTTCCGTCGACTTTCGTCGCTTCCTCCTCTCCCTCCACCTCCTCCCCCTCGTTCCACCCTTTTATCCTCTTCCTACTTCACCCTTTTTCACCCTCTTTTATTTTTTTCCCCTTTTACTCTGGACAAACCCAAAATTGTATTCACCCTTTTCCCCCTACATCCTCTTCCACCACCCACCTCAACCACTCGAGAAAATTCTATACCATCGTACATTTTCCATTAACACAAGAAAAACATTTACATGGTATTTTCATTAAAAAAAAATTCAAATCAAATTCCCTTTTTTTACGAAGATAAATTTAAAATTCATTTAAAGATAATATTATTATTATTATTATTATTATTATTATTATTAGAAAAAAATAAAAAATAGAATGAAAAATATATTAAAATTAGATGAGTTAAATTTAGAACAAATTTAATGTAATATTTAATAGTATTAAAATGTGGTTAAACGATAGAGAATGTTGATAATCAATTATACAGTCATCACGAATATCATGTTAATGAGATATAATCTATGTTACATTAGTAATATCTTCATTAACTTGTCATTACTAATAATCTCATAAATTGATCATATGGATATTATAAAGATGAATTGAACGATAGTAGATTTGAATAAATCGCCAAAATATATTATACTTTTATATCTTATTCTTATTTTTGAAGAGAGAAAGATATAGAGACAGAGATAAGAAAATAGAAAGATAGAAAGATAGAGATAGAAAATATTGCAGAAATATTGAAATGTGAATGAGATAAGAGCGGGTAAAGTATTGGTAAATCGTTAAAAGGCTATCGACGTTAAAACTCGTATATATCTGTCTATATATATATATATATATATATATATATATATATATTCTACTTTTCTTCTTATAAGCAATAGAAGGAAAAAAATGAAAAAGAGATAAATATAGGAAAAAAAGAATGAGAATAATAAAAGAGAAAAAATGAAAGAAAGAATGAAAGAAAGAATGAAAGAAAGTAAGGAAGAAAGAATAGTGGATATCGATCTATCAGAAGGAACTGAAGCAAGGAATTCCTTGCACGATCGTGCAAGATCCAAGTAAAGGAATCTACCCGAGCATATGCCATTTCCTTGGAACTCCTCTTTATGGAACTCTTCTATCACAGTCAAGCACGGTCTCTTCGTACATCGAGCACCAAGATCGCACACATAGACCTACATCGAAAGACTTTCCCATGGAGTTTCTTAAGCGATCTCTTTTTCCCTTACCTAGAGTCGTGGGAATAAACGCGTGTCTACTACTAGCAGCATTTTCTTACTATGGTTTTTCTTCTTTCGGGAACACCTCACCTTTACCGTTTACAAAAATGTTCTATTGAAATATGTTTTTTAGTTTTTTTTTTTAGTTTTGGTTTTTTTTTTATATTTACAATTATTATGGGAATTATTAATAAATATTTGGGAAAATATGATCCACCGTTATATATGGGATATAATATTTAATATTATTAATTGTATTAATTTTTTTTTTTAGTTATAATAATTTTAATACATTTTTTAATTCTATATTTATTATATAAAATATGTAGACTAGTTTTATATATATTTATATTATATATAATTAAATATTATATATACATAATATATAATAAATATAATATTTAATATAACAAATATTGTTAATATATTATAATATAATAAGTATAACATTATATAATATAATAATATATAATAATATTTAAATACAATATAATATAATATATAATATTAAAAATATTATTATATATAAATATTTAATATAATATTCTTATTATATAAAAATTTAGAAATATTTTTCTTCTTTTTTAAATAACTAAGATATAAAAAAAATATATAAAAACCCAACCTTTTTGCATTTGAATCTTCTATCATCTATCATGTATATCCTCTATCATCAAATATACAAAATTTTGTTACAATACTCCAAATAATTACTTCAAATACAAATTAACTAATACATTTGTTTTTTTTTTATTTTTTTTTTCTTCTAATTTCATTGAAAAATAGAAAATACTTTGATTTAACTATGAAATTAAATTGTATATTATATAGGATAATTGTATATTGTATACGATACGTAGAAAATGGAATAATTCTTTCGTAATTTAAAAACACGTAAAACTCAATAGATCTTCAACACCCCACATAAGACTCTTACCCCTCATTCTCCAAGTGACATAATTTGATTTATCGTTATCCCTTTTTTACCCCCTAGGGATAACTCGCACTTTTCGAGACTTCTTCGATCAGTCTTTGATCATCCATCTTCTATGAAGATAAGGAAAACTGATCCAATCTTATCCAATTTCGACTACTATACCTTGGACAACGGAACGTCCTTGGACACGAATAATGCTTTTAGTATGTGAATCAAAGACAAAGACACAATCCCTTCTTCTTCTTCTTTACCTTTGTCTTTCCCTATTGGTCTTTTACAAGATCAAGCGAAATACTTCATGAAAGAGATAAGATTGAAAGAGCAAAAGAAATAACAAAATAAAATGAAATAGAAGAGACAAAGATACAAATAGAAAAAAAAAAAAAAGAAATGTAAGAAAGGTACAGTAAGAAAGACAGGGATGGAAGAATAAGAAAAAGAAAAATAACAACAAAAAAAGTTAAAAAGGATACTGAAAGAAGAATAAGTATATTTCTGAGAAAGCTTGGTATTATTTAATTGGACAATAATGACGGTAAGATACTCAAGCCGCAGATGCATTTTCCTTTATATATCTTCTCTCTCTTTTTCTCTCCCTCTCTCTCTCTCTCTCTCTCTCTTTCTATCTCTTTTTCGTTTTCTTGAGTATAATCCTTAAATAAGGAAGCAAATAAGCAGGCAGACGTGAAGTAAACTCGGTCGAATCCATTCCACGGATTTCGTCTTTCCCAATGGGATTTTACTCGTCGGCACTGCAGGTCCTACGTCCGTTAACGCGACAGATGGCTCGCCCCTTATCCCCCTTACCTCACTTTATCCAACCAACCATCTACCAACTCAACCACCCACCTACCCTATCTACTATTCTACCCTTTTCCCGTTGATAGGTCTCTCGACGAGAAGGGAAGGCTTTGCTCCTTCTTCATCCTAGAGACATACCTAGAACGTTTCTAATTGGATAATAATGCAGACGTGGCAGACATTTATGATAACGTCCGTCGATCCCACGAGACAAACCTAACTATTATTACTAACGTATAATTCAATATTGGGTCAATAGTTTAATATAATTTTTATTATTATTTTATATTTAATACATTTCATTTATATTTTGAAAAGTATTTTTAAAAGTAAAACTTTATCACGTGTTTTTAAAAAAATTGTATAATATTAATTTAAAAACCGTATTTCATTTATTAAAAATTTTATTATTTAACTTAACTACTATTACTAACGTATAATTCAATATTGGGTCAATAACTTCAAATAATTTGATTATTTTATATTGAAAATTTCATTATAAATAAAATCATATCATGTACTTTCAAACTATCATGTTCTGTAATTTGTAAGAAAATATTATAAAACATATTGTGTTCATCAGCTAATTGAATTTATAAAATTTTATTAATATAGATATATGTTTTTTTTTTTTAACTCTGATTTGAAATATCGGTAGATTACTGTTCATTAAAATTCTGATATGAACTTACTGTTCATTAAAGTATCGTTTTATTAACTTCTTTATTAAGAAGATAATATAAAACATTGTATATATATTTAATGTAAATGAGAAGATAAACGATCTAAAAAAATGTTTAATACCTGTAACAGGAAAACATCTATACACGTCTAGACTGAAGCTGAACATAATAACGACTGAGAAAATAAAAACAATAGGTTAATTAATCGATAAAATAGTTTCTCGGTCATTGCATGTTTTGTTTATACTTAAATATATATGTATAATACGTATCTACTCATAAAAATAGATATTTATTATTTATTTAATTTACAATACTTACAAAATCAACTATAATTTTATTTTTATATTAAATCTTTCATATTACGTGTAAATACTCTTGCAAATATTACTTTTGATATTGAACAAACTATATATGTATAGTATATGACCAACTCGTAATCCTTGTTGGTAACTTTTGCCAAACTCATATTACATATGTGCCCATAATCCACGCCAATGCCTTTAGCTCAAAGTATATAACATATATGCATTCATAAAATTCAAAGATTTAAATAATTCTCGTATTATTAATAAGTTTGTTATCAAGTAGATTAACTCTGGTTTATCCATAGAAACCATTTTCGTTCATTTAAAGTTTTACAAAAATATCTCACATTTGTTTGAATTTAAATATCAAACTGAAAACACTATCTCGGTCGTTAGTGTGTAACGAACGTTACATCTTTTCTTTTATCTTTTATCTTTTATTTTTTTTTTTTTAATCTATTTGAAAATACATCCCTTTTCAACATGGACATCTTTAATTCGAGCGATAACTAAAGTATTAAGGGCACGTAATCGTCGCGTAATCCTCGGGAAACGATTTTCACAGGCCGCTTCTCTCGCATTCATCCCTATTGCTACTACTACCCCCCTCTTACCCCTGTAACTCACCCCCGTCCCCCTAACTAACCTTCCAGAACCACCGTTCTTCTTATTCGCCATACACATCCAACACTCCTATCCTTTTCATTTCTTCTCCTCTTCTTTCAATTTTCTTCTTTTCTTTCACGTAGCGTAGTTTAATCCGAGGGAAAAAAAAAAGAAAAAAAAAACTAAAGAGAGAGAGAGAGAAAGAGAAAGGGAAAGAGAAAGAAAACGAGAGGGTAAGAAGAGAGTGGACGACAGTATACGGTGGACGCGTGCCTTGTGCAGAACACCGTTATAAAAACACGGGGCTTCGATGTTAAAAGCTTTCGTTGAATAGGGCGATAAATAGCACAGGTGTTTTCAAGAAGCTCGTTTGAAAAAAGATCGTCACCGGTGCTCCTTTTCTTCTACTTCCTTTTTCTTTTTCTTTTTATTTTTCTTCTTCTTCTTCTTCTTCTTCTTCTTCTTCCTCTTACTAATGTACTAATACTCATGCGAATACTAAAGAGAAAACATTCTACCTATTAACATTACGTTTATGTAGATAGATTCATTATATGTATACGTGTAACGATAAAAATGAATGCTTCTTTTTATTTATTTTTTTTTTTTTTATATGTTCTTTACCAACCTGACCATACTTCCATTTACAAATCTTTCACAACAAGAGTACAACTACTTTCATTTTACTTTTATTTTTCATCCATTTCCATAGAACGCACGTACGGTAAACCATCATCCTTTTTCTTACTTTTATTTGAAAAAAAAAAAAAAAATAGAAAAATATAAATAATTGGACCAAAAATATGGATAATAAGAAAGAACCCTAGTAGCACAAAATATTAAATACATATGTATTTAATATTAAAAAGAGATTTTAATGTCTTTTAACGAGAATGTAAATTTATTTTATTTATTTTCCATTTCAATTTAAAACATAGAATTATGGTTCCCTAGTAGCACAAAATATTGAATACATGTGTATTTAATATTTAAAAAAGATTTAATATATAAAAATATATTAAATTATATATATTATATTAAAAATATAATAAATTTAAAAAAAATATATTAAATTATATATTATAATAAAAAGAGATATTAAATCTTTTTTTAATATTAAATACACTTGTATTCAATATTTTGTGCTACTAGGAAACCTTAATTCTGAGTTTTACATTGAAATGTAAAATAGATGAAATTCATTTATATTCTCATTAAAATAACATCTATTTTTTTATGGGGATAACTTGTCAAGTATTAATTAAAGCATATTAAAGATCTCAAACTCTACCTTCGTTACCCTTAGAGTAGGAAAGTAAAGTAATCTTTAATATGACAATTAACGTAGGATATTCATCGGAGAGAACAGTTGCAATATAACAATCATGGCGAACAGTCATATTAATATCAAGCAAGCGTAATTTCAAATTAATCAGCAAAGTAGTTATAATTTGCAAGTATCATAGTTGCAACTCAATGAAAGAGATCTTATTGAGTTATCAGATAGTTGTAACAGAGGAAGATCTCGGGGAACTTCTATCGAACAATTTCATTGTTAATGCGTTCTATCAATATATATATATATCTTAATTGTTATTAATTAGAGTGTAAACATTTTTGGAAATATTGCATAAATATTGTATTTATTATTTTGAAACGATTAACCCTTTGAGTGCTGAATACCTTAACCTAAAATGTTTTTGTAGGAACCAAATGGTTTATTATTAAGCAAATTCTAATAATAAATTATATTTAATAATAAAAGTTTATTTTTATGAATGTAATTTAATTGATTAATATAAACATTCAATTACTTTACATTAATATGAATAAACACTTTGCTTTGAACGATAAGGCTAGTAATGTTTATCAAACGCATATATGCGTCCATAGCACTCAAGGGGTTAAAAGATGAATTTAATTTATATTTGTTTTATGAGATTGTTGAAAATAAATGAACACATGTTAATTGAAATAATTTAACGTTTAATTAAAATTGTGTGATGTATCTCCTTTTAACTATATAAAGAGATTATTATTTTATAATATTAATTTTCTTTTTTTTTTTTTTTTTTTTTTGAACGAAGATAAATGATCATCGAACGAAACTATCGTATCGTTTTACCGAAAGGAATTTAATAAACGTATTTAATTATTGATATTTAAATTGTCATTCTTGAAAATGTTATGTGAATTATGATTGTGTTTTTGTAGATTAAATTGTCGATGAAGTTATTATAAACGTTGGTGAATTATTATATACGATATTTATTTATTATATCTATGGTTGAGATCATAAATAATTATTAGAAAAAATATTGTTATATCTCTGTTCGGTAGAAAATCAGGAAAAAGTGAAAACCAATCGAGTAAAATAATCGTCTTTTATTATATCGAGTATTGGAATTTTGTTTTCGAATGATCTACTTTGGCCTAGTTTAAAACCACCGCGATAATAATTTATCGACTTAATTACTCACCGCTGATCGTTACGCGAATAATCGTTTCTCAACAACGGTATTCCGCATATAATAATAATAAAACACAATTTGCCAACCAATGTGCACCATCGAAAAGCGATTATTTCGAGAAACGAAATTAGCAGTAATTACTAGCTTTGCCGTTAACCTTCAAACGAATACCTAATACCAAAAAAAATACGATTTTCCTCAGACAAAAACAAACATACGAAACTCGTGAAAATTTATTGGTAAAAAACGTTCAAATGAAAATGATAGATAAAAAAAGAAATAAATCAGAAACCTATAGAATCGTCGAATTTCGTAATTATTTATATTAACGATTTAATTTATTAATATAAACACTAATTATATATATTATATATATATATATATATATATATATATATATAAATGAGAAAACAAATCAATTTGTGTATCCGGCTTCCTATTATCTGTTCCGTACAATTAATTAAATTATTAAATTGTTTATTCATCTTTTATTTCCTGCTATCTCCGTAAATTTATTTTTAAAATATTGCAATAGATAAAAAAAACATTTTAATTCCTACTTCTTTCGTTGGTAGATTAAAATACCCCCCAAAAAAAGGAGATAATTAATAAATTATTAGTCCTGAGTTATTTGTACAAAATATAAATCATAAATTTCTTTCTTCTTCTTCTTTATTATTTATTTATTTATTTTTTTTTTTTTTTTGAAATTAATGACCCTGATCCTACTTCAGATCTTTAGAAATGAACGCTTTTGTTGTAAACGATCGTACGGAAAAGGTGATGATAGTCTGAATGAATAATGGAATCAAAAAATAATCTGGTTTTAATATCCAATCAAAAAGGACCTTTCAGAGGAACTAAGAGGAGGTTGGAAGAGAATGAAGGACTTAAGTTATTCTGCAACTTTATTTCCAATTATAATAATTTATGATTTGTTGTACCAATTAAATAATAATTCCAAAAAAAAAAAACAATTTTGTTGATAAGTTATGTTTTCGTTTTTTTTTTGTCATTCAGATACTTTTTATACTATTGTCAAAGATTTCTTTTGCATTTACAGGATCATTTACCGACACAAATATAATTTGACAAGTTTTCTACATTTTCTTTTTTTTTTCTGTTTCTCTTTCTCATTGTTAAATTTTCTTTCAAAAAAAAAAAAAAATAACTATAAGATCCCCATAACGATCTTTCTCATTCAACTATACGAAATCTCAGTTTGTATTTTCGTCTAACAACCATCGCGTTTTCATTCTCAAGTTGTCGAGGAAAGCGTCTAAAATATCTTGAAACTCTCTTAGTTTTCACTCAGCAAAAGCAGCTTGAAAAGATTTTGAAATAGTGAGGGAAAATTTGTTGAAATCATTGTTAAAAGTACTATAATAGTTGACAATTTGTATCAAATCTATCCCATTCAAAAATACGAAACAAATGTTTGAAAATAATTTCAACTAAATATGATATTCCGTTTGTCGTTTAAATATCGATAAAAATAATATTTGATTCCACCTCGTAATCGGCT
Organism: Polistes dominula; assembly: GCF_001465965.1. Next base: position 645,580 of record NW_015149017.1, read on the forward strand.
TTTAACAAATTGAAATTTCAAATAATATTATATTTGAAAAATGTAAAATGTATTTTATATTTTACATACATGTTGCTTCCTTTTTTAAATGGAACATATTTATATATAGACATGTAAATATAAAACACACATGTATAAAAATATATATGGACTTTTCATTAGAAATGTTTTAATTTAAAGTAAAGCTGTATATATATACAAAAAGTAATTAAATCAGTATTTCATTTTCAAGATGAATTTAGCAAATATTTTAAGTGAGTCTCTTAACGTTTTTATTTGTGTTTTTTCTTCTGAATTTTTTTTTTTTTTTTTTTTTAATAACTCATTGACTTTCAAACATAAATAGAAGATGAGTCGTTAAAAATTCTTTTTATCCTGGCTGCGGGGTGTGTGTTCACTTTTTTTTTTTCCTTGATGTCGAACAATATAAAGCGAAGGAGATTTATAAAAGGGCACATTTTACGAACAGCTTGCCTTTATTTTATCTCTCCTCTCACGGATTGCTGTGATAATAGCCTCGAGTGTACTCGAAAGCCACATACAAATCGGTGCATCGAGGGCAATAACGCCCACGGTACTTGCAAACGCGAATCGCAAACGAAAGATTAACATATGCGCATGACTTTATTGAATACGACAAAAGCACACGCAATCGAAACTTTTTATTAATGCTTTTAATACTGAAATTGTAATATCCGTGTATATTTGTGTAAAATCTAACCATTGTAAATAATTAAATACTTTTTTTTTTATTGCACATACACACACACACACACAACTATGCATGTTAAATTATACGTAAATCTATTTAATTGTATACGTAATGTTTCTATAATACAACGTTGACACAATTTATTAAAACAAGTATTGTTAATCTTGTATGATAAGAAAATATATTTCAATATTTTAAACAGTTTCTTATGGAAATTTTGCTATTGAATGTTTTTCTTTTTTTTGCATTCATATACATTTAATTAATTTTATGTTGTTTATATAATACGATGGTGACACTAATTCTATTTATTAACAAGTATTATCAATGCTAAAAAAAACAAAAAATAAAATATCTAATAAACAAGTATCTTTATGCTATATATTTATGCTGACGTAGATGGGAGGATAATATTAGAAGAAACCTGAAAGAAATAAAATACGAAGACCGCGAATGGAAGGATCGCGCTCAGGGACGGGAACAATGGCGGGATTTGGTATTTGCGGCAATGAACTTTCGAGTTCCTAATGCTAGTTAATAATAATAATAATAATAATAATAATAATAATCATCATCATCATCATCATCATCATAATAATATATTTATGCTAATAAAAAATATCTTTATTGTAACGTTTATAGTGATATTTTTGTTTTTCTATTGAAACTTGCAAATCATAGATAAATGTTTTTCCAAATGAATGATTTTTGTTCGTATTAACATAAATTTAATTATATTTTATCTACTGTACGTAATACAACTTGATACTTTATGAGTAAATATATACGATTAATGTTGCGATAAGAAAATATCGATCGGAATATTTTGAATAATTCCTTTTATCGAAAACATGCAAATCAAAAATGAAATTTATTTGATAGAATGACAAATTATTTTCGCTTTAGTTATATAAAGATAAACTTTCGTATAAAGAATATATTATTTTACATGTATCATAGGAAATAATAAAATAGGATATTAAAATAAATTTTACTAACACTTAACAAACTCACACACTAAACAAAATCATCAATATTGCATAGTAGAATTATTATTCAAATAGTATAATCCATAGATAAATCCAAACTAAATCGTACTATCTATGAATATTCACATTAGCCTTATCATAGTGACCGTGCATGGGTTTGTGTTAATAGTAAACATTGACATACATAATGGTGTTCCAACTGACTGAATTATAAACAATGTTACAAAGAATGTTCTTTAGTTATAGATAGCATCATTTATAACTTAAGCTGATTTTCCATGTAATCGCTTGAAATGAAAAAATAAAGAAACATAACGTTGATTAAACATTGTTGTAAATTGCAACCTTCTAATTTATCACTCATATTATTTTGCATAACACATTTGATATTTCTAGCTTGTTAATATCATAGATAATATTTCATCTAAATTTAATAAATCCATTTATTCATATTATTTTTATTAATATATTAATATATGATATAAAATATAAATAATTCTATATAATTTAATAATATAATAATAATATTATATAATATATATAATTATATAAAAATTTATATAAAATATTAATTATATTTTAATATATTTATATTAATTATATACATTTAATTCGTTTAATATAATTTTAAAATTAAATAATTTAAGAAATAAATTAATTTCTTTTTATATAATTTAAAAATACAAAAATATTCGTGTATTATATTTAAAAATCTTACTGTATATAATAAAGTTAAATAAATAATTGCATAAACCCACTATATCCAAATTATAATACAGTTTCTACCTACTTCGAGTAATTATACAAATTCTCTTAATTTATAATAGACATTTAATCAAAACTAAATAAATAAATCAAAACAATTTCTCTTTGTAACGTACAAGAAATTAATATTAGAAATTGCGCAGATAAATATATATATATATATGATAGAAGAAGATTTAGTAATAATAAATCATCGTTTTATGCTGTTGCAAATGTGGATAGAAGATCTCATGCAAAACTTCTATGAACTTTAGATATATATACAAGCACAAGTAGTATATAATTGTGTGTATGATATATTGGCATATTTGTAGGATATTTGAATGGTAGCCAATACTAGAGATAATAGTCGATTGGATTTTGTAATAGATGAAAGATGTCGGATGAGCAAGATTGGATAAGAGAAATATTTTAGACAGTTAGATAGTTAGTTACAGATAGTTATGGATGAAAAAGAAAGAGATATATATAAAGAGAGGGAGAGAGGGAGAGAGCGACAGAGAGAGAGAAACAGAGAAAGGATGACATCAAATTAGAGGAATTATTCGCAAACTGGCTTGAAATCATTGGACAGCAATACGATAGATCGATCGATTGAATCATATCAACGTTATCAACGTCGTGTCTATGAAACCGTTCTGTTCCTACCGACCAAACGGATGATAGCCGTCCAATACTTTGATTGATCAATGAACGTTCAATCGACGATTCTACTAATGACGTCTAAATTGAAAGGTCAAATTTCAACGTATCTTCTAAACAACCTCATCCACCCACACTTCCATTTCTACATTCACAATATAAAGAAATAATTATAATTGTTAAAAGAAGTGAACAAATTAAATCATTAGTGGAAGTTTAAATTAATACTAATATATTATGTAACGTTGATAACACGTACTCTCATATCGGAGTCTTGTAGAAGAGAGAGAAACGTGAGAGCTTCTCATAGCTTTAGCAGTTCTCGCGGTCACGTGATACTCACACACACACACACACACACACACACACACACACACACACAATTAGAGTTGATTCTTAGATGTGTCTCGCTCTCACACACTCATCTGCGTACTCATCAATATTTACGTATTAAACTTGGCTTGAACTTGGTTAAATACTAAATAAATTTATCATATATTCTAACAAAGGTTATATAATATGTTTACTATATATTATAACAATAATATATAATATTATATATTCTATAATTATAAAAATAAAATATTCTAACGAATATGATAATATTTACTCTATATTATAACAACAATATATAATATTATATATATTTATAATTATATAAAATATAATATTTTATATATTAATTTTAATATATAAAATAATATATAATATAATAAATAATATTTAAATATATATATATACAGTAATTACTGTGTTGATTAATTAAATTAATTTACAAGAATTAATTTAATGATTTATTCTTATAATTTGTAGATATATTTTTTAATAATTATTTATAAATATAAATACTTGCATTTATTATAAAGAATACAATTATAAAATTCTTTTCGTTATGTATATATATATTTGTTTTTTTTATTAGTCTGTCTGAGTCGAATCGTTTGAAAAAAGAAAATTCGGGTGCTTATTTATTGAGATAAATAGAGGGAAAAAATGAGAGTGTGAGAGAGAAAGAGGAAATAAGGAAAAAAGTTGAAGGTAAGCTTGTCTTGTAAACATTTTGATTGAATTACGTGGGAGGATTTATATCGTAATGCCATTCATCGTTTAGCTAGTTATCGAAATCGACTCGATAAAGCTTCTATCATGGTAAATTTCAAATGAGAAAGAGAGAGGGAGAGAAAAAAGAGAGAAAGAGAGAAATACTTTTGAAAGAGAGTTCATATGAAGGTCCGTTAAAAGGTGAACCTTTTTAGACTTTGATACTGGATTTGTATAATCGTCCTAGATTTTCTTCAATCCAATTTAAAGGAAAGAGATTTTGCTGTTTCTTTCTTTCTTGTATTTTTTTCCTTTTATTTTTGGTTTTTATTTCTCGTACGAAGTAAATCGTTGCGGTACGTTAAGGATATAAAAAATTCTATTTACATTTTCAAATATACGGGCAAAAATTTGCATATGAATGTATAAAAAGGTTTTGCTTTCTAAGAAAAAATCTCGAATTGCTCGTTAGTAAGGAAGATTAGAATTATTTTCCCCATAAAACGAAGATATTCGTAAGAACATATTTCCAGAATTTGTATTTTCGAAATCGGCTTTATTTTTCTAAACCAAGAATTACGAAATTACTTCCAAGAAATTAAAAAATCTCGAATTGGGAGTTATTAAAAAAGATTACAGTTATTTTCCCCACTAAACGAGGATATTTGTAAGAACATATTTCCAGAATTTGTATTTTCGAAATCGGCTTTATTTTTCTAAACCAAGAATTACGAAATTATTTCCAAGAAATTAAAAAATCTCGAATTGGGAGTTATTAAAGAAGATTAGAGTTATTTTCCCCACTAAACGAGGATATTCGTAGGAACATATTTCCAGAATTTGTATTTTCGAAATCGACTTTATTTTTCTAAACCAAGAACTACGAAATTATTTTAAAGAAATGTCAATTTTTTGTAAATCGAGTATTTTATCCTAGACAAATTATTTCTTTAATTATTGGGATAATACTGATAAGAAGTTGTTCTTTCTTGCTTTCTTTATTAATGTCCTTCTTTCTTTCTCTTTGTTAGCAAGTTATGTAAAAAATGTTTTCATTAATCGTTACTTATACGATTGTTAAATTATTTCTCTTTGCGAATAGACATTTAGAAAGAAAAAAAAAGATTAAACGTAAATTGAACTTTCGTCAAAGGATTTAATCCACTAAGGTATTTTATTTTTTAAGAAACTTTTCATCGAAAATGAAACAAATAACAAGAACAGGTAAATGGAAAAGGAGAAGGAAAAAAAAAGTAGCAACATCAAGAATGATCCATTATACGGAATACTCGAGTTATTCCAATTAAGCTTGAGAATATTCTTTTATATACATATATATATACGTATGGACATGCGTCACTTTGGACGCACGGTTTGTAATTTGAAGGCTCGTTTACTCGTATCAAAAAGAAAAGAAAAAAATTTTACACATAGACAAAGTTAAAGGTTGACGTTGACGTTCGTGAATATTAAAAAAAATAATTTTTTTTAAACTATTAAAATAAAAAAAAAAGTATTTTCAATATATTTTCGCCGTTTTTACAACAAAAACAAAGGATTTCTTTTCCTCGAAAATGTCAAAAAGTAATTTTGATGTTAACGAAAAATATGGCCAGTAACTATAAAGGAAATTCAAAGTAACTTCAGCGTATACAAAAAAGAAAGGAATGTTATTATTATTTTTCTATTAATCTTTTCGTTTCATATATGCTCTAGGCTTTGAGTTAACTATGGACACAAAGGAAACACGAGTGAGAAAAGTGAACAAGGAGAATGACATTCGTGAAATTGTTCGAAAAAGATGTTTGTGTAGAAACTATGAATGAAGGTGATTGGTAGGTTTCATTCAAAATAAATGTACAGTTTTGTCAACGTAAGCCTTTACACGTATATTCACTTGCATGATAAAATTAAAAATTGACAAAGAGGAAAAAACCGTAAGAATATAAATTTTTATATAATTATATAATTATATAATTTTATTTTATATTTATATTATTATGGGTTATGATTATATTATTATTTATATTTTATGGGTGATTTTATCTCTCTTTCGCTCTAAGAAAATTTACTCGAATCTATCTCTTCTAAATCTACTCTTCCACTGACTTTAGATAACAAATCACTAACTTAAAAGTTTTTCAAAGAACGATACCTCTTTTCGTGGCATCCGATAGGACGAAAGAAAATCGACGATCGGTTCGGATAATTGACGAAGACGAGCCACGAAATGAAATGAAACGAAATGAAAGAAAGAAAGAAGAAAAAAAATAAAACACACAAATGAAAATAAAAAAAACTCGGTGCAATTAACGACTCGTGCTAGAGAAACCAACGATGTAACGATGTAGAAAATTAGATTAGAAGAAAAAAAAAAAATAACGCGAAATGATTTTCTCATTTAATCCGAGTTTTCGCGAATAGGTTTTTCAAAAAGGGTTAGTGTGGTAGTAAGAAAAGAAGAAGAGAGTTGTAAAATGAAAGATCTTTAAAAATGACTACCTCTTTCTTTCCATCCCCCTACCTCAGCCCTTTTTCTTATTTCTTATTATATCTTTTGCCGAAATAATGACTTCAACTCGAGTACTTAAAAAAAAAATCATAAAAAGCATAAAAAACATAAAAAGCATAAAATATAGAAAAAATATTTTTAAAAAAGGAAAAGTAAGGGTGAAAGGAATAAAAAGATTGAAAGACTATAAAATAATTTGAGATTTATGAAACCAACAAAAAAAAAATGTTATAGTTTAAATATATAGCAAATATTTGATTTTCTGAAATATAAATAAATAATATAAATAATATATGAAATATATATATATACTAAAGGTGCCCCGCCACGCGTTGCTGTTGCTCATAATCAGTCTGATACACACGTCTTTTAATCAACGAATTACCTTATACCGCCATTTGTTAGAATCTTATCGAACTAACAAAGATAATCATGACTCTTTGTTAATAAACAAATAATTCACAATAAAATAATATTGCGATACTATAAATTGAGATATAAAGTATCCTATCTTTCAAGTTTGATAAAACTGCATAAAGTGTACAAAATTTTATTAAAATCAGTTTAGTAGTTTAGGAGTCAATTGCGGACAAACAACGTGACACGTAATTTATATATATNTATATAGATATAAAATATTTATTTTATTTATTAAAATATGATCATTATGGTAAATATAATGTATCAAATTTCAAATGAATTCACGGATATTTAATGGGATTAGTATAAAGATGTATGTGTGTCTGACCGATGGATACAAATGGGAAATTGCAATAGTAGTAGTGTGAATTTAAAGCGAATGTTACTGACAGTCTTATATATTTTCCACTCTCTGTTTCCTACACGAGAGGGGTAATCACTCGCGTGGCAGCGAGTGTTCCTGCGGTTTTAGCGGCGATACCGACTTGGCCGACCGCTCTTACGGTTCGTTTAAGCCGAGCCCGCAAGAGAACGAACCTTTCTCATCCCTTTTCTCTTCTCATCCCTCCCCATATTATCTTCTCTTTCTCATCCTTTCCCTTTTCTTCCTACTCTTACTCTTATTTCTTCCTTCAACTTTCATTGTAATTTGTGCAAGATCATATCTTTTTACTCGACGAATAATTTTCCAAGATTCAAAACTAGGATATAAAAAAAGGGAGAGTAAGGGAAAGAGAGAGAGAGAGAGAGATAGAATATGGTACCAAAATTAACTCTTTGATTATAATATTTGAATAGTTTTTTATTTGTTGTTACTTTGTTTTTTTTTTCTATTTGGAAAATGTTGTTTTGAAATAATATTATAGAAGAAAATAGATATCTTATTGATGATAGTTAATAATTGTGTTATTTTTCACATAATTAATGTTATTACTTTAATATTTATTTATTTTTTTATTTATTTATTTGTTATACTAGAAAAAAAATAATTTACATAGTAATAACAAGGTTAATACATAGTAAATCCCACAAGAAATAAACATAGTTACCTGTACATAGGCTGTGGTACATACTAAAATTACTAATACTTAAAACTAAGAAATATAAATAAATTGAAATAACATTATATAAACTTTAAAACAATATTATATATAATAATATAATAAATATATTTTTACTATAAATATATAAATATATTATACAATATATAATATATAATATTATATATAAATAAAATAATATTATTTATAAAATAATATTATTTCATAATATTTTATATTAAAACTTTCTTTCCCTTTTTTTCATATATTTTTCACCCACATACTTAAAAATATTTTTAATCAAATTTAAATAAATAAAATCTTATCAATATATTTTTCATGACAAGAATAACAATCATTTTTTCAGTTAAATTATTCTCAATTTGATATTAATTAGAAATGTATTTTGGTAAATGAATGAATGTTGTAATTTTTTTTTTTTTTTTTTTAGAAATTAATTGAAAATAGAAATGACGCTTATATATAAAAATAATGAAATAATTAAAAGTTACTTATTTGAATGTCTCTATCTCCATAGCTTTTATCGTTAAAGAGGTTTACTCTTCTATTTCTCACGGTTCTCGACCAGGACAAATTTGTCAAGTAATTATACCGCACGTCGAGTATGCTGCGGTTGTACGACACCGACTCGTCGCGTCGCTGACGGCGGTCCTTAACGTTAATAACCGAGTTTAACACATACCTAACTTTGAAACTCGATGCGAATCACGCGTAACTTATACCGAAAAAAATATAATGGTAAAGGAGTTATCACTTAAATACGCTATACTTAATCTACTATTATTAAATCTACTCTCTAAATTCTATTTATTTGAAAATCAATAAATATTCAAATTAAACCTGCAATAATTCTTTTACAAATATTGCAAAACAACTTAATTCAAATGAATTTTCGTATTTTTCAAGACAAGAAATTTTTTGCTTCTTTTTTTTTTTTAAGAGATTGAACTGGCTTTTTGCCAAATTTACTAATATCATATCGTTGCTCATAAACTTTGTTAATTGTTCTACTATTCTAAATTACATTGTTCACTTTTATGAGAGATAAAACTTTCAAACGTATCATATTTCTTCTTTTACTTTCTCTCCTTTTCAAGAAACGATAACTTTTGACTGAACAGACAAATATGACAAGTGTTATTCTCATTTTAATTACACTATAATACTTAAAGCTATTAAATGTTGACAAGTTTGATCAGTACCATGAAATATTATTAAAGTTATAAGAAGAAACTTATTAACCGATCAAATGATTTAATTAAAAATTATAATATAATTTCAATTTTAAATGAAATTTTCATTCGCTAAACAAGAAAAAAATACAAACGAGATATTTTAAAGTGATTTATGTGAGAGTAATGTTAGAGTTTTTCGTACGTCCAGATGGAAACGTGGACGAGATTGGGTTACCGTTGCGCTTTAACGCCTCCTAAGCGAATGTGTAAATGTTGAATGTACAATACATAGTACACGTACAAATAAATGTACGAGTTACCGTTTGCACAAACACACATACACGTACATACACATATACATTTTCTGCATCTCTTTCTCTATTCTTGAACACTGTACAATCAACAGTAGAGAAGTTACAAACATGAATAAGAGAATCAACGTTATACACACGAAAAAAGTAATTGTCTTGTTAAACAGTAAACAAAGTTAGTTATCCGATGGTAATAAAATGAACGTTTAAAATAATCCAAGATAAATTTTGAATAAAAACCAATACGTTATTTGTTCATCTAGAATATGATTTCACAAAAGAATTTTTTACGTTGGATAAAAGTCCATTCCCATGGAATGGATAATAAAGTAGTCTGGAATCCAATTCACTTTTCTACGTTAGCCACCCACCTTCCAACTTAACCTACAACCTCTCTTCTCTACAGATTTAATTAATTTTCAAGAAAACTTTCCGACCATAGATATATGTTGGTAAAGTAACCACACTCATAAATGAAATCCTGATGTTCGTTCGTTATCATCGTAATATATATCTCGTTAGAAAACACTCGATCTATAAACCTTGTAAATATATTTATTTATGTATGCAAAGATTTACACATAAACACACACACACACGCAGATACACGTATACAATTCTGTACTTTTTTACTTAAACATATGTGCACATATATACATGTACAGATTCTATTCAATTTTACTTAAAAACACATGTGCAAACATATATACATATATATGTGTATGTATATAAATTATATCAAGAGAGACTAATCGGAAGATATACGTATTCTATAATTAGTCGAAAACTCGTTAGCATCAGTCAAGATATTAGTTTCCTACTGAATACAGCATGACAATTTTCAACTAGACTACAAAGATCTATCTACTTCTCTATATCTTTTCTATTTCGTTACTACACGTGGTATTAAATTTCTAAATAGAAATATTTAACTCCTAAAGCTTTTGAAAAAATTATTTTAACATCAAAATTGATTAAGTGATTTTGAAAAGAATATAACGTTTAACACTTCTTAATAGTATTTTAAATGGAAAACATTCAAATTTACATAACGTTACGAATGAAACCGAGTAGTAATATACATAGTGATGAAAAATTAAATTTGATCGAAATTGCATAAGTAGAAGATACGTATAATTATTCATCCTTTTGAGTAAATATCGTTTAAAAACTAAAAAGAGAAAGAGAAAATTTGGAAGGTAGAAATTTGAAGAGAAAAGTATTAAAAAGAAAGGTTAGAAAGAAAAAGAGAGAGAGAGAGAGAGAGAGAGAAAGGTAATAGGTGTTTCTATGAAATTTCAACGTTAAAGTTTACATAGTATCTACCCTCGGTGATTTTGATCTCGCAAATCGTTAAACGTGAACTTTTTATCATCTTGGGTGCCCTTCCCCGAGGCCACCGCAGTGCTCTTACTTATCCTCATAAAATCTGAATTTCACGAGTAGCAAAAGAAGAAGAAGAAGAAGAAGAAGAAGAAGAAGAAGAAGAAGAAGAAGAAGAAGAAGAAGTAGAAAGAGAAGGAAAAGGAAAAGGAAAAATAGAAAGAGAAAGAGAAGAAATGGTAAAGGAGGAGGATAGCTTTATACAGCACCCAAAGGAGTTTCGAAGAATATGCTTGATACAGAAGGCGAGTCGTAATGACGCGGTTGGAACTTGGAAAGACGTTTCACATCCACGAATCCTCTAACTCGGACAAAACTCTCGTCTCTTTCCTCTACTACTCAGACGAAACACGAAATTTCCTCCAAAACTTTGACTCTCTCTATTTCTCTATCTCTCTTTCTCTCTTTCTCTCTTTCTACAAAATTTAGATCCCTCATACACTAGGTAAATCCAATGGTTATCCATTACCATGCCAAGAGAATATCGCTAAACTTTATGCGATTGTAACATAGCATAGTTTCTCTTTGATACCTCATTTTTCAACAACTGTTTCACGAATATCAATTTAACATAATAAATATTCTCATTGTAATCATTATCCAACAAAGTAACGTCTAACGAGTATCATGATAGTTGAAGAATAAAAAAGAATGAGATAAGGTTAGACACTAAGCGCCATTATAGTGGCTTTTCTATAGAAGGCGCTATATTCCAGTACGAAGCGGCACTATAGTAAATTTTGCTTATATATTCTTTTAAAATATATTATATCTATTATCTATCTATTTAAAATATATTTAAAAATATTTATAATATATTAAATATAATATATTATATTTAAAATATAAATATATTATAAATTTTATTATTAATTATTAATGTAAATTATCTCAGTTAAAGTATATGTGTATCATTACACGTAATTTTACACGTAATTATCGTTGAACAACCCTGCCGTACAGAGAAACAACCCCATACAACATTAAGCCGTGCCTAACAAGTTAAAAGAAAAATGAAAAAAAGGAAGAAAAGGGTGAAATGAAGAAGACAAAGATCGATGAATGTCAGACACGAGACAAAGAGAGATTGAGAGAGATAGAATTTCCCTTTAATTGTCTAATCGATTCTTGGATGAAGGGAAGGGGTAAGGGGGGAATATATATATAGGCTCGTTATCTGATTCTATCAAGCCTGCTGTGCATTCTAGATTGAGATAGGAGGACCAATTGGAATTGTCGGCTACCTAGCAATGAACAAGGTAGAGGTAGTGGGGATGGGGGTGGCCAAGAGGTGGTAGAATTGGCGATGAGAACTGGAATGGGGGGAATGGTAATGGGACTAAGGGGTGAAAAGAGGGTAACTAACGGGGGTTGGTGCAAAAGCGACGAAAGCGGATATCTCAAATTATACGTTGGTGTAATTAGTGAGATGTAAGCGGTTCATTGAAAGGCTCTAACGCCCACGGACGACATTCGAACTTTGACTATGAATTGGAAACGAAGACAGAAGATACATCGATTATTTTACTTGTGATATTTCCCTTACATTATCATCGATCGTTTTTTGAAAATTTAATTCGTTATATCGATAGGTGAAAATAATAAATAATTTTTTATTTATTTATATAGGTCATAGATGTTTAAACGTGTATTTTTATTTGTATATGTGTTGGACGTACGTAATAGGTACCTCGTCTGATTTTCTTTTTTTGTGTTAGACTTTAATTACGTTTTCACGTTATATTTAATTATATTATATTTTAATTATACGATTTATTTTTTATCCTTTTTCTTTCTGGTTTTTTTTTCTTTCTTCTCTTCCCCTTCATCCTATTCCGCTTTTCACACTCTTAGTTGTTTTTTTTTCTTTCCTTAAGCCAAAAAGCATCTCAAAAATATTTCTCGCTTTAATATGAATTAATTAAAAGGATTATCATTAATTAGAGTTTTTAACGAAAAGAAAAAGCTTCCAATGTATTACCGTTTGTTTGTTTTCTTTTTTTTTTTTTTATTATTATTATTTTATAATTATTTCGTGATATCTTTTCTTTTTTATATTCCTGTATTTTTTTAATAAAATGACAAATAGTAATATAATATTGATTTTCGATGATTAATTCGATATTGTTTTTGCTTCGTTTTTATCATATTTTAAATTGAACTTTTTTGTGTATTATCAGTATATGATTATTATTGTTGAATATTGAAATCATTTAAAAATTCGTTTACGCAAATATCAAAATTGTTTTTAACAAAATTACTACAAAAAACAAACTTGAAATAATTTCAAAACTAATGAAGACTTGCGTTAAAAAAGTTTTTTCCTTTTTTTTCTCTTATGTGAGAAAAAAGAAATAAAAAAAAAAAAAAATAAAGTAATAGTTTACAAAGAAAAGAAGAAAAAAAAAAGAAAGAAAAAAGTAGGCAAACGGGTTTTAACCTCTTAAGGGAAAAATTTGTTAGAATGGGGTAGGAAAAAGAAAGTGTGCCAACGTCACCGAGTTTTCTTCTCTAATTTTATGACATTTTTTATCTCCCCGATCAAACTCAAATGGCTGTGAGAGGGATGAGAAGGAGTAAGGGCATGGGTCGAGTAAAGGGGGGCGGGTTTTATAGAAAGAAGAGGAAAAAAAATAACTTTGGCGAAAAGTTAGTCTCCGCGCGATACGTTTACCGTTTTTCTACCTTTCTCGTTGGTAAAAGTAAAATAAATATTCTCTAAATTCCAGCTTGTGGTTATCCGAAATCGAAACTTTTTCGATACTTTCTCTCTCCCTCTCTTTCTCTCTCTCTCTCTCTCTCTCTCTCTCTCTCTCTTTCTATTCTTGCATAACTACTTACTTCTAATGAAAATATATCAGAAAAAAAGAAACCTAACTTGTATGATAACTTTAATTTATTTCATCTTCATAATTTTCGTAATAATCCGACGTTTTTTCTTAATAATTTGATAGACCATAATATAATTAATATTCGTTTGTTAATAATTGTTAAAAGGTAAAATAATATTAATATATAAGTAATATATTATTTTAAAATAATAATAATATAAAATATATATATATATAAATAAAATTTATATTTAAATATATATTTAAAAAAATTTATATATTTATTGTTTTAAATTAATATTTTTTTTAAATTTTACAAAAATAAATATATATTTAAAAATAATAATACATTATTTATACAGTAATATTATATTATAACATATAAATAAAAATATATATATAAAATTATTATATTATTATAATTTATATATAATTTAATTTTATTATATATTATTATAATTTATATATAATTATATATAAAAATTTATAAATATATATATATATATATATATATAATTTTACTATATAAAATATAGAAATTTAATTCTGTTTGTTAAATAAATATTAAATATATTTTCTCTCCAAGGAATACATATATATAGTATTTAATAAAGTAAAAGATTTAAAAACCGAAAGAGAGACTTGTTAGTGTCATGGCATCGCTCTTTAACGATTATAAGAAAGTAGAACATATTAATTTAATTAATACGGTCGTTGCGTGGCTATCGTTAGGTAGAGAAAAAGAGAAGGAGAGAGAATAAGAGAGAAAAAGAGAAAGAGAGAGAATAAATTCTTAAAATCTAGGTCAACGATCGATAGACCACCACAGTGCTGGGTCATCTTTTAAAGCCGGTGAAACTTTTCTCTTCTCAGCAGGTTCTCTTCTTCGTCATTACTTCAGATTCCCAAGACAGAGATTAAAAAATTGAATTAGGTCTCTCTTAGGATGACATTGTCTCTCTCTCTCTCTCTCTCTCTCTCTCTCTCATTCTCTCTCGTTTTATATCTTTCTATCATTTTTAATGTCATTTTTTCGATCAATGATCGATCCCTATCATGATTGGATCATTAAAATCATTGAAACATTATAGAATGAAATCACGCTCGGTTGAAACCACGAGAGTGTCGAGTTCGCAAACGTTGCATTATTATTGCAAATCCGCAACTCTGTCCGCGCTATTCACCCACCGAATAAATTATCTCCTGTTTGCTTGGGATCTGTAAGAGAAATGTAGAGAGTATTTCTGTATATATATATAAGTTAATGTATATGTGGGTGTATGTATGTTTGCGTGTGTAAGAGAAAGAGAGATAGAAGATTCATCGTCATGGACGAGTTCGATCGACTAGCAATAAATCCTGGCTTGACCAATCCACCACCACCACCACCACCACCACCACCACCATCCACTACCACCAAAGTTACGATAACGTTCCTATAAAAGGACTAAAAATATCCTCCAAACGTCATTTTCGACGCTACCATCCAAAAAGATTATACGAATTTTCACGCTTCATCTCCAACCAACCCAGATTGTCCTAAAGAAGATCCATTTTTTTTTTTTTATTCTCTTCTTTTTATTTCTCTACATATTTTATCGTTTTTTTTTTTCTATCAAATATTCTTTCTGATTTATATCATAATTTTGTTATTGTAAAAGAATTTTATTATTGAATATTATTATTTCATATTATTTCTCGATATAGCGATATTTATAATACGTAAAATACAATTACAATATTTATATATACGTGTGTTGGTAAATGAAAATAATTTTTAATTAAATCTCGATACAATTATTAATTAAATTTTTTTCGTATATTTTTAATATGCCATATTCATACATGGTTGAAAAAATAATTCTTCATTGTCAGTTATTTTATTCGTTGAACATTTTTAATGATATAAAAAATTTGTTAAACATATTATCTAAATTAATGCGCGTATAATAAATAAAAATAAATATTGCAGAATCACATGTACTTTTAAGTAAAAAGTAATTATAATAAAAACAAGAAAATAATAAAATACGGAGAACACTTAAGGAAGAAAAAGAGAAATAGAGATAGAAAGAATATTAACGTTTAACGAGATAATTTATACGAAAGTTGTTATCAATATCGTATTAAACGGGGTTTAACGTTAAAGTGATAAATGTAAAATCGATTTGAAAAAGAGCTCTATCTCTTTCTCGTCGAGTTTCCTCGTAGAAGATGAAAATAGATGCAGTAGTAGTAGTAGTAGTAGTAATAGTAGTAGTAGTAATAGGAGTAAGAGAAGAAGAAGAAGAAAAAAAAAGTAGGTGGATGAAAAAAATCGACAGGAAAAAAATTAAATCATCCATTTTTTACAGGATTTATTAATTTTCTCTGACAATGAGTAGATAGACGCATGGCGAAAACAGAAAACACAAATGGTAGGTTTGAGTAGAAAGGTTGAAAAGTGAGGGTGGTAAAAATCGTAGATATCTTCGTGTTTCTCGTACGAACGAACGTGTAGGAGAGAGAGAGAGAGAGAGAGAGAGAGAGAGAGAGAGAGAGAGAGAGAGGGTTGAAGTCATCGATATATCGACAAATCCACTACTACTACAACTACTACCAACATCACCAGACGAACAGACGTATCGGCAAGCTAGGAACAATTACCATTTCCCGTTCGGTCGTTCGAAGTGCTCGTTTCCTCGCGCATTCCGTTTCGTATCGAGCGAAAATAAATCTTGCATCTTGACGTCTACGAGCTATGCAGAAAAAGAAGGAAAAGTAGGAATGGAAAGATAGAAAGAAATAAGAAGAAAATAGAAGAGAAAGAAAGAAAGAAAGAAAGAAAGAGAGAGAAAGAGAGAGAGAGAGATAAAGTATGTTGAAAGAAGACAAAAGCGAACTTTCTCTAGAGTTCTGTTTCCATGTTTCTGAACATCCTTTTACAGCTTACGATAAACTTTGTCTCCCAGGCATTTTCTTTTATCCTTTATTCCTCTTCTTTTAATATTTATCTCTATCTGACTTTAGTCCCACTTTTAATATCCTACCATCGATCTGTTTATTCTATTTTGTGATTATATTAAACGTGTATCATATAATTTATTTGTTATTCCCTTCTGCTTTTATTCGTCTTTTGTAATTTTTTCTATACCCATTTATCATGATAGCAATCTAAGTAGTATATTTTTTTTTGTAATTTTTATTAAAGTTAATTTCTAGTTGTAGATATTATTACTGTTAACGACAAAAAAATAAATATTAAAATTAAAATCAAATTATTGTTAAAATAAAACAATGAGATTATAATATTAAAGTATTTATTTATATATTATTTCAATAAATTATTTAATGTACTTTAATATTAATTTATTGCTATATAATATTATATTTAATATTATATATTAATAATGTGTATACCATATTATATACTATAATATAAATTGAAATAATTAAACAGTTATTATTAAAGTTAATTAGTAAATAGTAATTGAAGTATATTAAATATAATATTTATAATTATTATATTTAAATATATAAATTATATTTATTATATTATTAATTATATTTACTATATTATATTTATATATATATATATATAATAAATATAACAAAATTCATTTATATTTGTTATATATGATTATTTAAATAATAAATTTATATCACTTATTTCGTTATAATATGTGTATCGTCTAGTATTAGAAAATCCATAAACAAAATCGTAAAAACACACCCATAAACAAAACTACAGCAATCATCGATGAACCCAATCTAATATCTTACGTGAACGCGTTTTATTCGGAGTCAAAAAAGAAAAAAAAGAAGAAAGACAGAGGTTTTTTTTCCTTATATCCCCCTCACCTACCCTGTCTCTTGGTTTAACGATCCCAATGAACGTACCGCGAATAGATCCTCGAGTTGTCGAGGAAATGCTACGAGATACGTTGTTCTACATCGACGGTCGGTTTAATGGCTCATTCGGCGATACGCCAGCAAGCGTTCGAGCATGAGCCATAAGATTTTGACCTCCTTTCGGTGTACGTCAAAATCGTGTCACGAGAAGAAATACTCCCACACCCCCTAGCCCCCAGCTAGCTCATCCTGCGAACTAAATCAGTCCCACCTCATCCTTCCTTTCCATTTTTTTTCATTCTTCAAAATTGTCGAATCCGTGCTAGTTTTCTTTTTTCTTCTTCTACAGCTTATTTGTGTGTGTGTGTGTGTGTGTGTGTGTGTGTGTGTGT
>NW_015149017.1:663654-715903 GCF_001465965.1 Polistes dominula
GTGTGTGTGTGTGTCGTTGAAAAAAAGAAAAAAAAATGAGAAATTGGTAAAAGGAAACGAACTAGATAAAAAATTTCTCAAATTTAATGAAAATTTGATGATAATTTTTTTATTCATCTTACGTCGAAGGAAAATCTATTGAATGTGCACAATTTTTACACCTAATTTTAGATAGGTGATTAACGAATGTTTCTATATAAAAAAAGAAAAAAAAAAAAAGAAAAAAAAGTAAGAAAATTCACGACAAAATTTATCTGTTATTAGGGTAAAATCATTTTTTTTTTTTTTCCATTGGAGTATTTTACCTTGTTTTTTTGTATACATTCTTTACGAATAACAATAGCAGGAAAATTGTTCTCGTTGAAGAAAAAAAGTTATTGTAATGATCGGTAATAAGTGGTGGTGGTGGTGGTTGTAGTGGTACGTTTACGAAAAAAAAAAGTTAGCGATCGTGTGAAAATGAGAATAAAGTAGTAAAGAAAGAAAAATGGGAGCGTGATAAAAAATAGAAAAAAAAAGAGAACAAAAAAAAGAAACAAAGAAAAATAAAAAGGAAAAGAAAAGAAGAAGAAGAAAAAAACGATGACGAGAAAGGATTTATAAAACGGAGGAAAAAATGAGCCTGGTATTGCGGGTTTTCAAGTGTAAACGAGCGAATGTGAAAACACATTTCGACGAATTGTAAGACGTGTTACGAGTTACCTTGCAAAACATGGCAAATAATCTCGAAGGAGGTAGCAATTGCAAGTAAAATGAGAGAAAGAGAGTAAGTGAGATGGGAAAATAAGAAGAAGTTGAATTTGAAGAGAGACAGAAGTTGAAAGTTTTAAAGTAACGTTGGCTTTTGTACGATTATTACTGTACCACTTAATCGTGTGGTTAGTAAACATATATACATATTTAAATTTCTCACCCTTTAACCCCTCCTCAACTTACTACCTTCCTTCTCTATCTCACATTTTAGTATTTCAAAATTGATGTGTTTCGCACCATCGACCAACATTCTTTAATTTATGCATACACGAAACAAGCATAGAAACGTTCGAAGTTATCCCATCGACGATGCAAGTGTATCGAGTTCGTGTGTTAGCTAACGACCACCCACCCTGTTTTACTCCACCTACACCCTCTCCCCACCCTACTCGATCTCACAAAGTCTCCATTTACGTTACTACAAACACACACTTTCAATCCCCACCCCATTCTCTTTCTCGTACCTCTTTACATTCCAAATACCATCTCGCACGGCACATTCTTGTTCACTTGCAAGAAAATAAACCAAGTGGCTTTCCAGAGTTTCCACTATTCGGAATAATTGAGATTATCGTTTGGTTAATTCGACCATTGTTCTACTTGAATTTCTCTCTCTCTCTCTCTCTCTCTCTCTCTTTCTCTTTCTATTTCTGTTCTATTTAAGAGAGGGTTAAGTTAGGTAGGGTACGATAAGAGGAAACTTTATCGTAGTGGATTGATTAGACTTACAAAGGTAAGATCAATTGAGAAAGTGTGTTTGTATCTGAGAATAATCGTTTTGATAGATTTGAAGAATAGCAAATAGTTATTTGGAAAAGCATGTGTTTATCTTATCACAAGACTTGTCATTCATTCTATTGCTTAGATGGAACAATGTAGAGAATTGTTCGAGATCGTATATCTAGGAGGAACTCATGAATCCAAATAATAGATATAATGTCATGTTCTCTACGTATAGTCTTATCGAGTAACGATAATGTTGTTATATATATACATATATGTAGGAGGTAACGCATAGTAAGAGGTAGTATGGTTGTATTAGGTATGGTGTCTTGTACTAAGGATCGATGAATTGCTTGAGCATTGTCGGTAACGTCATTGATGCGACCTCATCTTGTCTTACTATTACTACTACTACTACTAATACTACTACTACTACGAGTGTAGTATATACACTATACTAGTAATACTATATCGATGAGAAAATAGATTTCTATCTCATAGTAGATACTTACAATCTCTCTTCGTATTACGTAACTTATATAAATAAATAATTAAATAATGTTTTATAAATATTAATTGTATTTTACTTACAGATTACACTTGTTCCTATTTGGAATCATCCGTTCTTATCATCCAAAATATATTCTGTAAAGATAATAAAAAGACGTATGTTAGTTTAAAATGGTTTTACAAGAATTTCAAAAGTGAATAAAATTATATTATATCTAATAAATGTTGGAATAAAAAATATGTAAGTTGAATTTGATAATGAAGTATTATACTAATTATTATCATAACATTAATCCAATTTATTGATAATATTTCCTCTATTGAAAAATTTTGTATGATAATATTATTATACAAAATAATATTAAATAAAATGGCGTAATATTGTTTTGTTCGTTCACACGAATCCAATACGTTTTCTTTTGCTTGTATCAAAAGTTTTTCATACTTGAAATATTTTTCAAAACAAGAATACGAGATCGTTGGATATGGGAATATCTCAGTGCCGGTATTTCACTGCGAACAGTAGCTGCAAGGATGCGCTTGCCTGAGCATGCTAACTCGAAATTTATGCACTTTCCAAGTTTCGATATTACGTGACCGGTGGTGCTTCATTGTCGTTGCAAAAGCGCAATTTGTCGTTTGGTCCGTGTTACGTAACGAGAACTAAGTAACAAGAGAAGATCTTAAAAGTTTTATCACTTACCTACACATATTCGTTTATGATATTAAATGTAATGAATTATTTTAAAGAAGAAAAAATGTGTAAAGAAAAAGAATGAAGAAGAACAGCATATGTGAGTTGTGACGATGAATTAAATAAAAATAAATAAAACGAAATGATTTGTCAAATATTATCAATAAATTAAATTAATTAAATAATATAATTAATCATTGAATAAAAAAATAAATATAAATATAAGTAAACATGTGTCAATATGTGTATAAAGATAACAATTTTCGTATCCTATGCAAATTGATATGAATATAGAAAAAAAAAGTGTGACTGAGCATACAAGATAAAAGAAAAAAGTTAAAAGAAAAGAACAAAAAATATCGAGGGATGATAAAGTGTGAGAAAAGGGGGTGAAGAGGTTGGTAGAAACTAGAGGATGTATGGTCCACTGGATAGTTGGTAGAAACGACCAGAGGAATCACTTTTATTTCGTCCTTTTCTTTCGACGTTTGGTACCTTTGCACTGAACCTTTCTCTTTCTCTCTCTCTCTCTCTTTTACTTCCTTTTATTCCCTTTTTTCGTTTCTATACGTAGACGTTTCTCACGAAGGGAGAAAAACGACATCATACTGCATCGCGGGTAATGGTCGTCGTCTGTTTATCGCAGGGCATTCGTCTACCATCGACATGAAAATAAAAAGGGAAAGGGCTTGGCAAACTTTACTTCCCTCTTTTTCTCTCTATACTTCAACATTTCTCTATTCTCTCTTTTTCTCTTTTTCTCATTCTCTATTTCTGTGTTTCTCTATTTCACGTAACACCCCTGCGGCATATTACGTGTACATGACGTTCGTGCTAACTCACACCTGCCACGTAACTCCTACATATTTTTCCTGTTTATTTCACCTCCTTTTCCTCCACCCTCACCCCCTCCTAACTACCTATTTATTTTTTTTCTTTTGAAACTTTCTTCCTCTCTCTCTCTCTCTCTCTCTCACTTTCTTTTTTGCTCTCTTTCTCTCTTTATTTCTATTTTTAACTTCGTCCTTCGAGCCAGCAAACGCTTGCAATTCGCACGCATTACATTTACACGCAACGACGACTAATTCTCGTGTGAAAATATCTTACTTCCTACCTTTTTAAACTTTTGCTGTTTCCCATGTAGCTGCATTTTAAACGCGTTAGATTTCTATGGAATGTCTGTGCGTTTATTATTTTAATATATAGAAAATAAAAAATTGTTACAACAATTTGAAGATGAATTTTAATATAATTATTTTAATATAATTTAATATACACATATAAGAATAATTCTTGATTTGATATAATTTAGTATTTTGAGAAATATAACACACACACACACACACACACACAGATTGTATTAAAGTTTAAGACAAATATTCAAAATAACATTAAGTGTGAACAATTTAATTTTAATTATATTATATTATCCTTATTTAAAAATATTCTTTTATTTTTATTTTATCTTATAATACCCTTTTTGTTATACATTTAAAACCAATAACCATTAACCAAAATAAAGTATCGGTCGATTACTCGTAAACATAAATGACAAGAAAAGAAAAGAAAAGAAAAGAAAAGAAAAGAAAAGAAAAGAAAAATAAAAAGAAAAGAAGCATAAAATTAAATTGAAAGAAAATTCACTTTAATCGAGCTTTTAAAATTGTCTCCTCATGGTATTTTATTGCAAACGAGAGAGTATTTGTTTCCTCTACCTTTCCCTCACCCACTTTTCCATAACAGTTAGTTTCTACTCTTACGTAATAGGAAAGATAAAAAATAGTTCGGTCTTATCTGGGGATGGGGGAGAGAGGAAAGTCGTTTCTAAAATCTCGCTGATATTTTCTACGAGCTAAAACGAGAGGAGAAAGTAAGAATGTGAAAGCACGAAAGACGACTACGACTACGTAAAAAGGGTAAAAAGGGATGATGGGAAGAAGGAAGAAGAACCTTTTCAGAGAGGAAAAAGCTCGTCGCGTCGTAGAAAGTGTCGAATGTACATAACTACGCCATTGCATCCTGCTTCTTAAATATTAAAGTCACTTTCAAGCTGTTTTCATGTCTCTACTTCTTAAAACGAAACGAGTTTCTCTTCTAGGAACGAACTAAGGTGAAGATTAACAGAAGAAGATGGCTCGATTGAAAGAGCTTTAACCCTTAAGGGAGGGAAAGGGTCTTACTCTGTCTAATTAATCGTCTAAAAGGGACTCGTTGATTATTTTTTTTTCCTTCTTTCCTCTTCCTTTTTCTTTTTGTTCTTTTTTATTTTTTATTTTTATCTTTATGTCACGTTTTATATCAAAGCAAAATGTTTCATGTATTATACAATAATAAAAAGTGATTCCCTAATATTACTTTATTTTAATTTATTTTTTTTTTTTTTAATCAAGCCTTTGCAAAAAGAAAAACAAATTTATTTGCTATATTAAAAATAAGACTAAAGATAAACAGAAAAGTATATTTTTTAGAGTAATAATATTATTTTATGGGAATATTAATATCCTAGTTTGTTCTGGTAAATAATTATTTAACTAGTGAAACGTTTAATCAAATTTTTCATTTAATAATTTAATATATTTTTTCTAAATATCAATAAAAAAGAATTAAATAAGTTTAAATGATATGATGGAAAAATAAAATGTTCTTACTTTGAATATAAAAATATTCAAATAAATTCTTCACGTTTCTTACAAAATTTAATTCACATTTTGTAAATATCAAATTAAACATAACGAAAACGTGTTTTACGATGATATAAATGAAAAAAAATCAAATTTTTTACTTTGATAATAATATGAAAGAAATTTCAGATTTATTAAAATTCAACTACTGTTTATCCTTGTAAATAAGTACTTAGAAAACACTCTGTGGATGTGGATCTTGTAACACGAAGAAAGATATATTACGTATAATATCTTTTAATTAAAGAGCACTAAACCAACTTCCTACCTTGACAAAGTACCTACAATGAAGAAATATATCTCTCCTACACACTCTCTCTCTCTATCTCACTCTCTTTCTCTTCTTCTTCTTCTTCTTATTCTATCCCCAGTATTTGAATTTTCTCCACGTGTATGCCTTCATCTCCCTACACGATAATTCGGGTCTGATATAGTCAGGATAAAACAGATGTTCTGCTTCTCTTTTTTCTGTTTTTTTTTTTTCGTTCTTTTTCTTTTTCTTTTTCCTTCATAAAAACATACTAAACCTCGAAGATCAACGTGTATTCTCATATTTCATTTTATAATTTTTTTCATATCTTATTTTACATACTTTTCCCTTTTTCTTTTATTTTGAACAACGTACATGAGAAAGATAGTCAGAAATAAAAGATAAAATACTCAAAAAAAAAAAGAGACGGAAGAAGACAATAAAAAGAAAATTTGTAATTTCAATTTGTACAAGACAAAAGAAGAATGACAACAAGAAGAAGAAGAAGAAGAAGGGGTGTATAAGGAGGTAAAAGTAGGGGGTGGTAAAAGGCTTTCCGTAGAAACGACGTAAACATCTCGAAAGGAAGTTTATCGAGAGGAGATTTTGTCGATTACGAGTTTAAACGGAGTTTCGCCGCTTGGCAATTATGAGGGGACCGATTAAATTACCGAAGCCTGTTCGTTCATTCGTTGATTCATTCATTCGTTCGTTCATTCGTTCATTCGTTCATTCGTACGTCTCTCAGAGGTGACGGAAAAGGCGATAAACGAATTATTTAAATAAAATAAAATTCTAAAGGAAGAGTTGCCCAGTTTCATTCCTTTTATTTTTCAATTGGATTGAAACAAATTTTTTTTTCTCCTTTTTTTCTCTGTTAAATTATTTTTTTTTTCTTAAACAAGTTTATCCTTCTTTCACACTCTCAATATATACAATAATAATAATAATAATAATAATAATAATAATAATAATAATAATAGTAGGTATTTTTAAATAATATTAATAAAGTAATACTAATATATACTACTACTAATATATTACTACTATACCACTACTATATTATTACTAATATAATAATACTAATAATATTAATATTTAATATATGTGTAATATTATATTATATTAATATAATAGAATTTAATTTATATTTTTTATTATTTTTTATATATCTAATAACTACATATATAATATATATAACATATAGAATTCTATATAAAATAAATTATATATATAATATTATTAATATTAATTAGAAATTTATTATAAATTATATTTCAATTTTTAATATATTATATTATATATTTATAATATATTTTATATTTCAATTTTAATTTATATAATATATATCACCCTTTTCTATCGTAATATCGTTTCCATCATTTAATTAAATATATAAAATTATAATTTCGGCATATGTCATTATAGTTCGTTTGAAACTTAAAAAAAAGGAAATAAATAGAAGAAAAAAAAAATTAATAAAAAGTGAGGCAAATCTTTTCGGTATGATTCGTGGGCATGCGCAAATCCTGGCGTTTATCGTTCGTAGGATCGATCGAATAAAGTTGAACCAAGCGAGGGCAACGTTTTACGTAGCGAGCATGTACGAACTCGCTTCGTGACTGGTTTCGGACGTTATGAGAATAGTTTTCCGTTCCCTCGACTCAACCAATCCTCTCTCTCTCTCTCTCTCTCTCTTTCTCTTTTTCCATCTCTGGCACCCTCTTTTCAGGCACTCACAAAAAAACCAACGGCTGGCTGCGGGGGTTGAAAAGGGGTTGAGGACTACGAACGGGGGCTTAGACCGTTCGTAAAAATGTTCCACGACGAGGTTTTTTTCTTCTTTTTTTGCTTTTTTTTTTGTCTACCCCCACGGCTCTTCGAAATTAACATCGTATTCGTCCCACACTTTTAGACACTTTTCCAACCCTGAAAAAATTATTCGAATTATAATTGCTTTCTCTCTATATATATATATATATATATATATATATATATATTTCTTTTAATACCTTTTTTTTATTCTACTATTTTTTTATTCATTTTATTTTTATTTTATTTTATATTCTTTCTACAACAACCTACCTTTTCTTTCCTTCCACATTCTTTTTCTTTTTTTTTCTCGATCTAGGAAAAAAAAAAAGAGAAAAAGAGAGAGAGTATCGTTTCGAAGGTGAAAAAAGTATTATAGAAATATGAGAAACGTGAAAGTGAAAGAAAGAAATTGAATAACTTCGCCGTCGTAGTAGCATCGTGTCTCTCTACCTTCTGCTAATAAAATTTTGTACATTTTCCCTTCCATCTCTCTCTCTCTCTCTCTCTCTCTCTCTAACTCTCTCTCTTTCTCTTTCTCTTTCTCTTTCTCTCTTTCTCTTTCTCTCACTCTCTTTTCCCCCTTTTCTACCCCTTTTTTTTCTTCTTCTTCTTTCTCCCTGTATCTTTTTCACTCTTGAAAAGTTTACTACTCCTCTCTCTTTCTCTCGTACAAAATTCGATTTTAATTAAAGTTAGGGGAAGAACGCAAGCTGTACGAGATAACCGTGAGAATATATCAATATTTTTAATTCCTCTTGAAATTCATCGGCCCGTGAGATTTTAATATCAATCCTTTGGCTATATATATATATATATGTATATATATATAATCGGTACCAATATCGAGAGTATATCGGAGGATTAAGACGCGGATAAATGCGCGTGCGCTAACAAAATGAATCCCTTCCCTATCCCCTCACCCTTTACCCTGTACCTACCTTACTGACACAAAGCTACATAAATTTATCTATATATATATATATGTATACTTTATCATGTTGAGGTATACCATACAAAAGATTAATATATTCATTGAAGTATACCAAAATGGTGTATTCGCGTATGGTCAAAAATTATGATAAAATATTGATAATATTCTATGCATACAAAAATGAAAATCAAATAATATATATTTTCGTAGAATTATAAATTAAAATTAGAGATTTTGGACTAAAAATATTATCGGATATCTTGTATGTATTTATAGAAATTTTGATCATTTTAATATTTTACTTTTGTATATTATATTCTAGTGAGTAAATATTTATTTAAATAAAAAATATATTCAATTAAATTATTTCATTTGAGTTGTTTTTTTTTTTTTTCTTTAGAAATATAATTATATTTTCTAAACACCATAGTAGAGAACGAATTTGTAATTAAATAATTGAAATATTCAAATGTTATCCATTCTTAAAATTATAAAGTTAAATTTGTTAAAATTGATTTATTTATTCTTACGAATAAATAATTACCTAAAAACATATATAGTATATATCATGTTATATATACTATAGTATATACAATACAAAATGCAAATCCGAATATCGGTTCGATCGATTAGAAATTTATAAAGCAACGTTGTTAAAGAAGCATTAACGTTTAAACCGATAATTACATTTCTCATCTTAATACATCAAAATCTTTTAAATATCACAGATAAAATGATAATTTTACAAATCATTATCTTGTCTTTTTTTCCACCACCACCATCATCATCATCATCATCATCATCATCATCATCATCACCATCATCATCATCGTAATAATCATCGTCATCATTATCATTATCATTCTTGTGCAATAATGCGATTTGTATTCCATGGTTTGTCCAACGAAGCATGGTGAACGACGTAGGAGTAACAACATAGTAGATGATGCACCGTGCTTTGGGATTTACATAGGCGTAGACATTACTCTGACGTTGCTTTTGCTCAGCATTGGGTCAGTTAGATCGTCCTCCACGACTGGTAACACGTACGATGGAAATTGCAAATTAGCCTAAGCTCGTTTTGATAGGGTTTACGTGAACCAAACCCAAGCACTGTGCCCTCTGCTGCTGCTGCTGCTGCTGCTGCTGTTGCAGTTACCTCACTGCTTTTGGCGTAGGGAACGCAGCTGAAGAAACAACCATACACCATCAGAAGTACCTGGTCATGCTCAACACATATATCCTTCTGTATACATGTGTATATCTATATATATATAAATTTGTATGTGTTTGTGAGTGTGTGTGTGTGTGTGTATGTCTCTTTGGTGTATGTATTCAGATATAGAAGGACTAGCATGGCATAGGAGGCGAAACAATGGAAACCGTTGTAACTCATCCGAGAACCCACGGTAGGGAGCTATTAAACGCTCAAGTGATTTCCTCCACCCAAATCCACCCCCAACCCTACTCACCTCTCTCTCCACCTCTCCTCTCTCTCTCTTTAGTCGACAAACCCAACGATTGGCGATTAGGATATCTCATACTACATATTACTCTATGTGGTTTACCACGTATGGAATTATATTTTTTTTTCTTTTTTTCTTCTTTTTTTTTTCTAGTAGCATGTGTGTATGATCGTAAAAAAAAAATGTCTACTATTATTCTCGTGGATTTTTTTGTATTTTTTTTTCGTCGAAATGTTGTTATTATTACATCAAAAATATATTTCTATTAACGGAGGCTCTTTTATTTATAGGAATATTTTATATAACTAGTAGGAAAATGTTTTTTGAAAGGAGAAATATTTTTAATTGATTATTGTAGTATGGTATTTTTTAATCTCATATTAATTTATTTGAATATTTGATAAGAATTCTAGGACGTAAGAAAAGAACCATGATTTTCCTGGTAACAAATATTTCTATTCGATTATTGCAATATATGTGTGTAATATTGTAAGAATTTTTATTGAAACACAAAAAGAAAAGATTCTATAAATTTATTCGAATAATTGATATGAATTCTAGAACGTAGAAAAAAGAAATAATTTTCCATAGCAAGTAACAGATATTTATAATCTATTATTACAGTATGTAACATCATAGGAAGTTTTTATTGACACAAACAAAGAAAGATTTTATTAATTTACTTCTATAATGAATAAAAATTTTATGAAGTATACAAAAATTAGTTTCTATAGCAACAGATACTTTTAACCTTTTATTACAGTATGTAGCATCATAGGAATTTTTATTGACACAAACAAAGAAAGATTTTATTTGATTCTCTCAAATAATTGATCAAAATTTTAGAACATGTAAAAAAAACTATTTTCCATAGTAACTAATATTTCTAAGTATGTAGCATCATAAAAATGTATATTAATACAAACCAAAATTCTAATATTCAACTCAAATATTTAAAAAAAAAAACAAAATAGAATACATTAACTAAAAAAATCTATTTTACTTAATGATAAATAATTAAAAGGAAGCATCCATGGTGAATAAATTTTTCGTATAAAATGAGAAATAAGATCCTGTTGGTAGGAATGAGAAAGTCGACACTATATGAATTCTAAACGATGTATATAGATGCTTATGTACATAGAATACGATCGATTCGTCGATAAACGATGATACCGCCCTACCTATTCCCAAATCCTCTTCGTATCCCTTTTCACCCTCTCTCTATCTCTGTTGCTATTCGACTCTCTTTCTCTCACACTCTCATCCCTGAAACGTCCCAGAGTGAATTTACGTGCGCACTCGACCCGAGAAACGAACCTAACGCTTAAATAGTTACCGGACCGAAGATATGTTACCGAAGCATACTGGGTCGAGCCTAGAGAATCGCTGAACGCTTTTGGAATTCCACGTGCAATAGAAGGTACACGTTTATAAGCGAATATCCCTCCTCCTCCTCCTTCACCCCCCTACCCATCTCCACCTCCTCCTCTGCTTCCTTTTCCTCGTTCCCACTCTTTAACATGGGATAAGCAAACTGGATGATTTCCCTAAACACTAAATTTCATTCGGTTGACAACTCAAAACATATATGCTGTTTATTTATTAGTAAATATTATAACCAATGTTTTACTCATTTTCAAAATTTATACGATTGTTTATTATTAAACTTTAGAGTGCTATAAAAGCATATATGCGTTTGATAAAAGTTGCTTTCAGTGGACAATACGTGTTTGCAATATTAATGTTAAATAATGTAAGGTTGATTTGTTGCTTTGAGTATTGTCATATCAAAAATTATACGTGTAAAAAATAAATAATTTTTTAATTATTAAATATAATTTATAATATTAAATTAATGCTAATAATAAATTACTAGGTCTCTACAAAACACTAAAGTAAAAGTTAAAAGTATTCAAATACTCAAAAGGTTATACTTTAATATATTTTCTTTTATAGTATAAATATTATAATTATAATATCACGAGAAACATTTTATGTTGTATAGAAATTTTGTTTGAATAATAGAATTGTTAAGTCCTAAAAAAAAAAGACTTTATATAATAAATACATGTTTCAAATAAATATGAAATTTTAATTAACAGAAAATAATCTGTGCATCTAGATGAAAATATATATTTTTTATTAATTAAATGTAAAAACAAAAATTATTAAAGGTGTATGAAAGGAATGGGGAGGTCTGAAAGAAAAAATTTCACCAGAATAAGAAAGAAAAAAGGAAAAAATAAAATAGTAAATGATGAAACATTCTTCCAGCAAATAATAGTAGCAGACTCGTATGAAACGTTAGTTCGGAAGGATCGAGAACGTAGGTCATAAATTTACCAGATGTAGAAGGTAGAAGATCCTGAGAAAAGGTGTTAGGAAAATGGTAGACAGAAAGAAAGAGAGAGAAAAAGATAGACAGAAAGAAAAAGAAAAAAGATAGAAAAAGAGAGATGTTGGAAGAGATTCATCTGAGAATTAATGCGCTTTATTCACGGTAAATGGCTTAAAATT
This sequence comes from Polistes dominula, assembly GCF_001465965.1. Next base: position 675,998 of record NW_015149017.1, read on the forward strand.
AATCTTTTTCCCTTGGCTGCATCGCTATAGGATCCTCCGAGGATGTAACAACGATTTAGATATAAAATAGAAAAGGACGACATATCCCATAGGTATCTTTATCTCTTTTACGTTATTTTCGATAAAACTTCACGCTCTGATGGAACAATATCTTTTTTTTCTTTTTTTCTTTTTATTTATATAACGTCATCTTCTTTTATTTCACTCAACAATTCGATTTCAAATGAAATTATCAAAATTCATTTCATTTATTTTATTTCCTTGTTTTTTTTTTCTTTTTTTTTTTTTTTTTGACATCGAACGAATAATTTTTTCTTCAAACGATTTCTACTACAACAAAAAATTTTCGACAGGTAAATTATTCGGATTCGTCGATTTTTCGTAAAAAGAATGAAAAAAAAAGAATACATACCTACACACACACACATATATATATATATATATATATATATATATATATATATATATATATATATATATATATATATAAGNATATATATATAAGAGAGTAACGAAGTCAGCACCGAAAGAAAAAAAAAAAAAATAAATTTTTTAACGATCCAGCATCGTTCGCTTTTTCCCCATATTGTTTTACGATTACGACGATAAAAGGAAGAGGGGATAGACGAAGAAAGGGGTTTGAAATAAAAGAAAAAAAAAATTGTGGTGCTGCTTCGCAAACGCGTTCCGATCGACTCAGAAACGCGATAACGCGTGCCCCACCGTGCGTTAACATCACTTCATTTAAACGGCCTTTAACCTCTTTTTCACGTTGAACTTTTACTGCTCCCAATAAATGACGCTGTATTACTGGTCCTGTATTGCTGCTGCTGCTGCTATTGCTACGCAAACTAACCGACCAGGTTATCAAAGTTTATCCCGTCAAAAGAACTATGAAACGCTGCATTCAAAACAAAAACTTTGATGGTTAAAAAAAAAAGGAAAAAAATTAAAAAGATAATGAGAGAGAGAGAGAGAGAGAGAGAGAGAGATGGAAAAGGAAGAAAAAAATAAAAATAATAAAAAAAAAATTTCCCAAAAGCAGGAAACCCTTCTCGTAGTATGACCGTAGTTACGTTTTATTCGCTTACCTTTTTCGAATTTTTTCAAACTTTTCCGAACTTTTTTTGGGGGGGGTTTTTTTTATTTCAAATTTTTCAAATACCATCCAGGCGACCAAATTAAACGTTGGATTTTTAGTGATCTAACGCGACACGTTACGCGTAAAACGACTCTTAGACTTTTCTTTCTTTTTTTTGTCCTTATCTTTTTTTTTTTTTTTTTTTTAATTCTATTCCTTCGTATATTCTCTGACATGTTTATATATATATATATATATATATATATATATTTCCTTCTTTTTTTTTTTTCTTGTTACTCTATTTCTTTTATTATTTTTCTTATTATTCTGTAATTTTCGTAAAAGGTAAGTATGATATTTTTTCATCGTATTCTCCGTACAATTAATTTTGTAGCAAAAATTTTGTAAAGAGTAGTCTCTTTGTTACTCGTTGTATTTATAAAACAAACAATTATTTTTGTTAGAAACTTTTTCAAACGACATTATTATTACTTCGTAATTTCTTTTTGTTTTTATTTAGAAGACATATGTAAAAAGGTACATATCTTTCTTTTCTCTCTAAACTCACACAGGTACGTTAAGATATATTATTTATGTATGTATGTACCATGCACATGTTCATTTATTCATCTATGTATAATATGTCCTCTTACGTATGCATGTGTTTTTCATTTAAAGAGAAAACTTGGGGATGCAAAGAACGCTATGATACATAGCTCTTTAGATACTGAAAAGTGAGAGACAGAGAGAGAGAGAGAAAGAGAGAGAGAGAGAAAGAGAGAATATTTTCTGTTAAGAAGATACTTCTCGATGCATTTCTCATAATATAAATGCTTTTTGAAATAATAGCATTACAAAGGTAGGATAAGTGAAAACGAAAATGTATGAACTATTGTAATGAATCAACAAAGGGTAACTACGATTTAATCTAAATTCCAAGCAAGATCACCAACATCCAAACATATACACAAACATACATATTTTATCTTTTTCTCTTTCTCTCTCTCTCTCTCCCTCTATGTTTCTGTGATATTAAAATGAATTTTATTCTATGAGAAAATTATTTTAGTAATGATAAAAGCAGCACTGATATAAAGTACTGACATGAGCACTGACATGATGCGAATAATTACGAATGAACGATGATAAATGTAAACATATTTTATCATTCTTCAGATTTTAACTATTCTCTAACTAATGCCATGAATATTTCTTATGAAATATAAAGTAAATATTACGAAATTTATCACGTAACTTGTGTGTGCATCCAAATTTATCGTCTAATAATTTTTGGAATAACTTTTATGATGGTTTCTATATTTAATTTTTATTTTTGTATTAAATGTAATATAATTATTTTAGTATGTTTTACTTTTTTTGTTTTTTTTTTGTTTTACGAATTTAATATTTATTTTAATTATTTTTTATTACATTTATTTTTGAGGGATATTTGCCAAATTTCTTGACAAGAAATAAGATTGTTTCTGTATTTAATTTTAATTTGCATTAAGTGTAATATAATTAGTTTAGTGTATTTTATTTTTTTTTTGTTCTACGAAATTAATATTTATATTAATTATTTTCTATCTTAATTTCAATATATCTACTTTTTTAATATTTATAATAATAATAACAATAATAATAATATTTAATATTTATTTTAATTATTTTCTATCTAATTTTCTATATATCTATTTTAATTTTCTATCTTTCTATTAATCATTTATCTTTAAAGGAATATTTGCCAAATTTCTTAACAAAAAAACAAATAAAAATTTTCATGTTATATAATTTATAATATCAAGAAAACGAATTAATTGTCACATCTAATAATTAAAACAACAAATCATAAAATAAACCGAAATATATTTACATATCATAATGAGATACTTTTGAAGATGATTGTATTATAAAAATGATGTCTTTAGAATTGAGATAACGTAGTCTTTATGCATGACGAAATCGTAATGAAAAACAATATATGTATGTACATGCATGCATGCATACGTACACGCGAAGTAGAAAAATGAAAACGTGGGGGGGGGGGATAGAAAAAAAGCATACACACAGAAAAACACAAAAAAGGGTAAAAGAAAGAGAAAACACGTCGAATGTGCTCACATTTTTTTCAGATTTACGACGACGACGACGACTACAAAACTCGACAATTCTTTGTCTACCCTTTTCCTATTTCCATCCCTTTCCCTTCTTTTTTCTTCTACCCCGAGCTTCCTTTTTCCGCTTTTTAAACTCTCGTTGACTTTCTCGAAGGACGTCATGCATGAACAATTCCCGGCGCCGAGGAAGAATGAAAGTAAAAGAGAAAGAGAGAGAAAGAACGAACGAACCAACTAACGAATGGAAAGATAGGGGTTGAGAAGGAAAGAAAAAAAAAAGAAGAAGAAGAGGAGTAGGAGGAGGAAGAGGAAAGGTTTGAAACGTAGTATGAAGGGCCGACCAAGCAAACCAAACCTTGTCGCGTTTCGCATTTCGCATTTTGCGCGTGTTTTTAACGTCGAAACTTTTTCCACTGGGCAGACTAAACGCATAATTGCGTGGATCGACGCCAACGTTAAATGCGAAACGTCCCTCATTATATTCAATGCGACATACGCGGCGTCTTAATGCGTCATGACGCCTTTTCCAAAGACGCCCTTCAATTTTATTCGTCGGTTGAATTTCCTGAAAGCTTTCCTTCTTTACTTTCCTAGACGGTAGACAGAATGATATTTATATTATGACAAAACTCATTTTTAAATCCTTTTAAATTGTCAAATAATAATGATCGTTATTTTGTTTTTTCTCTTATAAATACGATTTGATATATAATAAATTAAAAAGAATTATTAATATTTAATCATCGTGTTATTTAATAATAGAATTAATATAAAACGGTGTATATATAATTCATTTTTAAATTACTCTGTGCAGGTTTAAATAACAAATAATATTGTATATTTTAAATTAAATTAAATTATTGTAATTAAAACAAAATAATATTAAATATGTACGCCGCATATATAAATAGATTTTATATTAAATAAACTATCATAATATAAAGATTTGATTTGCAAACTAATTTTTGTAAGCATTTATGTTAATAAATTTTAGTTCTTATTTTCGTATATATAATACACCAATATTGAATATCAACCTAGTACATAATTAAAATTATTTTATAAATTATAAAATATTTATTATTATATTATGATATATAATTTTAATAACTTCATTTATTTCTTTTACAAATTAATTTCAATAAAACTAAATATCCTATATTAGGGTTTAAAATAAATATATAATTATTATTAATATTAAATAGAACTACGAGATCAATTAGAAGAATATAATATTTATCAAATATAAAATAAATTCGTATATTTGCAATTCTCATCAGTTCGTTAGACGTTAAAAACGGTTCAATTGGTCTCGTTCATCTCATTCCTACCTTTTTCTCTCTTTCTCTCTCTCTTTTACCTTGCTTTTCGTTTCGATCTATTTCCCAAAAGCCGCACTTATTCGAGAATAGTTTCGAGATCGTACTGCCGTGTTAGTCCTTCTCTTACACCGCACATTGAAGTACCGAAGCACTCCAGAGACGATAGATAATCACGAACATCCACTCGAGTGTCTGATCGATTCGACCCCTGTTCCTTCAGATGATCACTTTTATACTCCCTAGTGGTGGTGGTGATGGTGGTGTCGATTCGAAACTTTCAAACTATATCCCTACGCCTTGAAATCGGAAGGCGAGTAATGTATTTTCCTTTTTTTATTTTTTTTTTTTTCAGTCTTTTATTTTTTCACAAAACACATCTCTTGCAATCTCATATTTATTTTCCAATCGACTTGAATGTGTTTCGATAAAAAAAAATTTTTTTTATATATTCCAATTTTAATGCTATTGAAGTGTATTTTTAAAAAAAGAGAGAAAGAGAGAGAGGCAATATTTCTATAAAAATAAAATTTGGAAAATTAATTGTAAGGATTTGTTATATCTTTTTTATTTTTTTATTTTTCAATTAAATAGATAATTTTTTTTCAAACGGTGCTTGATATTTATAAGTTTAATAATTTTATAAGTTTGCCTAATATAATTCTAATATAATTCTTTATATAAATATTAACAATTAATTGATTCTATTTATCTGTGTATAGAATATATTATATAATAAAAATAAATATTATATATTATTGTTAATAGTAGCAAAAATTCATTTCTTACAAATAATATTCTCAAATTAATTATATATATATATATATATATATATATATATATATATATATTTATACACGTTATTAAAAATTAAATAACTAATAGACTGCAATTAATATTAAAACAAGAAAATAAATAAATTTCTAAAATATATAATATATCGTTTGAAATATTAGATCTACAGAAAAGTTCTGTCCATTTATAAAACAAAATAAAATAATATATTTTTTATACTTTGATTAAACTTCATTGAATAATATTGACATCATTATTTTTGACTTCCTACCAATTTTTATATCTCATTATTTTAAAAATATCTTATTTCTAGAGCTAAAATCTTGAACCAATGTTTGTCCTTGAATGGACAGAATTTTCTCGTAAATTTAACATCTAATTTCAATACTCTCCCAAAATATCTGCAATTGATTGAAACAAACAATTATAAAAATAATTAAACAAAATGTTACATCATCATTAGTCATGTAATTTTGATCTTACTCGAGAAACAACATTAAAAAGTGTAAAATTAATATTACATAATACAAATTACTTCGATCGGTGAAAAAAGAAAATAAAGTGAAAGTTAAATAGAATAAAAGAGAATGTGGGGATGAAAGGAGGAAGGTAGAAAAAACGAAATGATCCTCGTTCGTTCGTCGGTAAAAATAAGATAGGTAAAGTGAAAGAGTGAAAGGTAATGTGAGAGAGTAAAAGAGAGAAAGAGAATTCGTCAAGGGAATAAAGAAAAGAGGAAGCAAAATATAGGCGCTAGGGGAATACATCAGGAAGCAATCTTTTCAGAATCGAACAACGGAAGAGAGAGAGAGAGGAGTCAGTCAGCCGTCTATTTCTTTTAATACACTCTTCCTTCTTATGTTAGAAGTTGATTCCTCCTTTAAAATAAGTTCACCAAAAAGAGGATTCATCGTCTTTGTGGTAGCGGCATTATAATATACCCCACCGAGAGCTTTTTTTCTTATTAACAGGGGAGGAAAAAAAAAAGATAGAGGCCGTATTTTTACGGTGAGGGTATGCTTTTTACCAGCTGATTGAAATCCTACATCGTTGATCCTGTCATTCCACGTCTCTGTTAAACTCTCCGTGAAAAGAAAAACCGATTTTTTTCATTTTCTTCTTCTTCTTTTTTTTTTTATTCTTACCTCAGGATTACTAAAAATGGTCATAATGATTGATTTAAATTTAAAAAATAAGATAAAAAGGGATTGTGTGAGTTAGAATTATTAGAATCATTTTTTTTTATATTTGTTTATCGTTAATTTTACGTTTCATTTATAAAATTATAATATTATCTAATCATAGTTTAATATTACTCTTTACTTTAAATAATTTCTTATTAAATTATTATTTTTTTTTTCAAAATAACTTACAATTAATAAAATAAAGAAAATTAAATCCCAATATTAATAATCGATATTATAAAATGTCTTTCTCTTTAACGCTCACTGAATTAAAGATATTCTAATTTAAACAAAGACAAACAGTATCAGATTAATCAATTTGTGTAACTTCATTACATATAAAACAGGTCAATGGTAATCAGATCGAGTCCGATCATTTACGAGCTTCATTGATCAAATTTCACGGTGTACTACGCAAGTGCTATACACCAAACAAATAGTGATACATCATCAACAACAACAATAACACAAAAAATATGGAAAAAAACTCTATTCAGTTTAGGATATCATTCGGTTGATTTCACCAAAAGGATTTATCAACAGAAATGACAAGTATTCGACGAATCGGTTCACGTACATATCTACCATATTGTGAAACCTCATCACTCCTACTTACTGAACGGAAATCCATCAGGCACATATTCATTCAAAACCTAGATCAATGTTCTTTCATATCAAGTTATTAGCCGATATAAACGAAAGGAGGTAGTAATAGTACACACACACACACTCTCTCTCTCTCTCTCTCTCTAAAGCTGTTACCGAGTTCGTTGGCACATGTTTTGCTTCCTGTCAAAAAAAAAAAAAAAAAGGAATCGAATGGTCAAAAGAGAGAAAGAGACAGACAGATAGAAAGTAGTAAAAGAAAATGTTTTTCATTTGGCTTAAAATTCCTGACGATGATGCACTCACCCGATTGCCATGCATGCTACAAAGTGGATATTCGTTAATCAAAAGTAAAGAGGAACGGAGACAGAGAAATAGAGATAGATAAAGGAGAAAGGAGGTTGTGTGGGTGGGAGAAAGAGAGACAGAGATAATAGTAGAGAAGAGGATCATAAACGCTAGTTGAAATTCAACGAATCTTGAAACGCGTTAAAATCCCGAATGTCCAAGCGATTCGTGAGCGGTTTCGTAACAGTGGTAACATCAGTGTACCAGAAACGCCATTTTGTGTTGATGGATCAAAGCGAGATTCACGTAGGGTTGATACATACATATACATATATATATATATATATATATATATATTTAGTAGTTGTGAAATTGAAGGTATAGATACGGTTCATTCATTCGCGAAGGGGTTTCACATATATATTCGACTATCGTTCGAAACCGATGACGATAATACCACCCGACGGTTCTAGTATCATCGGCGCATCGGATTTGTGCAACTGTGTGTAATTTCGTAGCAACCGAGAGAGCCAGCAATGCGCCGAAACGTTAATCTCGAAACACGACCGATAAATGCATCGAACAAAGACGACTACCCATCCCCACAACCCTGCTAGAACTGTATCAATGTGTTTTTTTTTTTTTTCATTTTTTAATTATTATTATTATTTTTTAGATTGTTTTTTCTTTATTTTTTTCTTCCAACAATCTACTATATTTTTTCTTTTAGCCACTTCAACGTACTATAAGAAAATAATGATAGAAAATAAACGGGAAAACGYACGAATTTTGTCAACAACAACAAATAATTTTATATATCCAGTGTCATGTCATGTTCTAATTTATTTTTCTTCTTTTTTCCTTTACAAATTGATCTACGTTTTAAATACGTTTTAATAGATTTGACAAATTCTGTTCGATTATTCGAAATAATAATTATTATATATTATAAACTTTATTTCTTTTCATTTATGTATAAAAATAAATATATCTTTTCTTAATAAGTTTATCGTGTATTTGATATTTAGAAAATGTTTTTTTTTTTTTTTTGATTATACGAAATAATTAAACTGTTTGTATAAATGAAGAAATGAAATTGTTTCTGTTAATGTTTAATTAAATTCTTGTTTTTGGTATAAATGGCTTGAAAGCTATACCAATTTTTCTTCTTTTTATCTTTGAAATTGGAGTATTTAACTCTTTACAAATGATTAATTTCCTATATATATATTCTGATCACCCCGTATATCAGTATATTCGCATACGAATATACAGAGAAAGAGAAAGAGAGGGAGAGAGAAAGAGAGAAAGGGAAATGTCATTCGATTCGTTGCTTCTACGGATCAATTTCAATCCGTTCAACCACGAAGAGCGAAAATTTTACGAAAATCCTATCAAAGCTTCGAACTTATTGCACACACGCACACACACATAGAAAATGGGCTAAAACTTTGAAGAATCATTTGAGCATACTTTAACAATTATTTATTATACCTCGATAAACACCATTAATGATTTAATAAATTTTAAAAGTTTACTTTTTTATTTGTGTGTTCCTCAATAAAAATAAATAATATTTCTTATTTTTCTTATTGTTGTAATCCTACTAATAATAGTAAAATGTCCAAACACCAATTTAAAACATAGAAAAGAAAAATAAAAAAGAAGATAGTTGAAAATTTTGTTACGTGATTGTTAATAAAAAAACAAATATTATTTACAGAATAATATTTATCGGTTAAATCAACTGTAATATTTTCGATATTCCAATTTATCGAAGATATCTTCTGAAGATATAAATTTCTAGATATTTGAAATTACATATAATATCTCCTTCATATATACTAAACGAATAAATACAGTCTATATGCATGTGGGTGTATGTGCATGAGAGATTTGTAAAGATACGCAAATATATCCTTATATTGAAATCGAATGAAAATCGATATACGAACTTTTCAATGTAACTTATCGATATATAATATTATCTCGTACAGTTTAAAATAATCCGTATTTAATTTATTCCTGAAAATCGTTTTCCGATTACAATTTACACCGATTCTACTAAAAATACATACATGGAAATAGCTTTAATTTATACAATTATATAAGGTGGAGTTGGAAAAACGTTCAACCGGAAAAAGAAGATTGTTACTATAGTTGAACTACTACTTACTTACTTACTTACTTACTTACCCCAGGAGTCATCTTAAAAAGTTATGAAACTTAGACGGTGATTACGTACACGTAATTCTCGACTTAACTAACCGATAAAGTTTCGCGCTTCTGTGTCAGACGGATTGATGATTCACGGTCGATGAAAACTTCTTTAAGTTTATGCTCGTTAACACGGAACGTTGACTTTCATCGTCGTCCACGTCCACTTTTAAGAGAAGAACAAGACCCGTTTCGTTTGCGGTAATTAACTGTTACTTACTTTCAAAGGATTATCCTTCTTAGAAACTTCATTCGAGAACACTGACTGCACTCGTTTAAACGTTATAAGATTCATCTAACTTATGTTAAAATCCTTTTCCTACTTAAATGTTCAATGTTTCTATATTTTATTGTTTTTCTCATTCTTTATGTATTCATTGCATTTTGAGACATATTTAAAGTTATTCGATATTGTTTTAAGTATTATTAAGTTTAATTTCTTACAAATAAGTTTTATTTATTTTTCTGATAATTCTTTTGCACGGATTCTATTTATGTTATACTATTTTTTTAAATAAATTTATTTACTTGTTATATGGTGTAAATTATTTGGTAAGTATTTACAATTCACTCACGAATAAATTTCTGTTATTTGTAAATGCTTTCTTTTTCTATCCGAAACCAATTGGTATTGTATAAAGGAATGCAAGTTAAACTTCTCCCTTATAATTTTCTTTTAAACAATTAATTATTACATTTGTTAAATTAATTCTGATGAGCCCTAATAACTGTGTAAATTAAAAAACAAGAACATCTGTGCTACGTCAATATGTCTGCAACTTTGTTATAATCAAATGCAGTTTGATAGGAATACAATAATAATAATAATAATAATAATAATAATAATAATAATAATAATAATAATAATAATAATAATAATAATAATAATAATAATAATAATAAAGCTATAATAACAAAAAAAGTAAAATGTAACAATCAAAATAAATTTGTGCAATGTAAAAGTAATATAAATAAATAAAAAATAATAGAAACCAATTTCCTATAGATGAAAATATTTTCTAAAAATGTTCACAATAACAATTTCCGTTATTCAACTTATCAATGCAATCACATTATTATTGATGTACAATAATAATAATCATAAAGAATATTTTATCAAAAATGACATTTTTATGATACTAGCATTGATTCGTGTACAATTCAATGAAGAAATCTCTGAAAATCTACGTAATATCGACATCGGAAACATTGCGGAGAACGTATGGAATATAATAGCCACCACTATGGGTTGCCTTGGTCGTACCGTTTATACCGTTTCCGGACAGTACAACGTTTCGTGCATTAACGTCTATGATTACGTTCTCCTGTTCAGCCAATGGCTATGGAATTTCAAAGTGTTACCAGTGTTTACGTTTAGGAAACATACCGTTACCGATCCAGCAATCATCTTTCGGCGTTAATTATCCAAATTTATGATGTTTACGTATTATCATAACGATAAGCCAATTTAAACAAATAATATTAGGAAGATTATTAACTCAAAAAAAATTATTAAAATTCTTTTTTTCGAATGAAACGATAAAATAAAGTAAATCGATGAAACTGATGGGACTAAGACAAATTTATTGTACTCATTTAAAATGTTTATGTGTTATCATAATATTAAGACAATTTAATGAAACATAAAACAAATGATTTAGAAAGACCATTAGAAAAAGTATCCAAAAATTGTTTTAAAATGAAACGATGCAATGAAAAAAAACCATCCGAATGATGTATCAAACAAATTTATTATTTTAACCCTTTGGGTACACATTTATTTAAAAATTATTTTGAAATATTATAGTAATTTAAATGAATATTAAATATTATAATAATTAATGACAATAATATAAAAATTACTTGTGTGTTACTTTGAAATAAACCAGAATGAACTATAGTTAAATCTCGTCTCAGTTTCAATGACGTATCAAAACGTCATGCGTGTCTTTGCCCAAACATATGTATGACGTATTGATACGTCAATCATAGTCAAACGGTTAATTTACGATAATTACATATTATCATAACTTATAATAGATTGAAAATCATATGATTTTGAAAGACACCATTAGAAGAAGAGAAAAAAAGAAACAAAAATATATATATATCTAAAATTCTTTTGGAATGGAAACGATATAATGGGGAAATCGATTGGAATGATGGGGAGGTATAGAAACGATCGTAAAAGAATAGAAACAGAGAAAAAGAGAAAGAAATATATATATAGAAAAAGAAAGAGAAAGAGGAAAGAGGAAAGAAAGATACGATAAAAATCTTTCTCCTTTCTAGTACGAAATCGAATGAAATCGCGATTCAGCGACGTTAGTAAGAAAAATTTGATCGAAGAGGTACGTAATATCCTTCTTCGGGTTCACCGAACCGTCGTCATGGAAGAAACGGTAGGTACGGATTATCTTTCCCAAACGACAGACAGAGAACTAGTGCTAGGAAGGGTTAGGGGGAGGAGGGGGAGGAAGGGGGGGAGTAGAAGTAGTAAAAAAAAAAAAAAGAAAAAAAAAAGGGAAAGGAACTAGACTAGAAAGGAAAAAGAAAAAGAAGAGAAGGGTCTGAAGAGGATATCCTTTATCCTTCCATCGTTTTCCCACCACCCTTTCCCCCTCCAAAAATTTACCCCCAGCATATCTTTCAATCCTCAACCTCCATCAACTTCCTCCCCCTTCACCATTTTCCCTTTCCAACGTTTCCCTATCCCCCCCCCCACCCTTTTCTCATCTTTTCTTCGCCGAGATTGCGGAGAAGAAGAACGGGGCTTAACGATCTTGGCTGAACTTAGGATCATCCCCAGCCTATGGTTCTTCTAAACGTAATGATCGATACTACCAGCACGCGCCGTCGAACTTGCCGCGACAGCGGAAACAAGATTCCAAATTCGCTCGAAAGGATCCAGTCAGCAAAACGAGAAAAGAAAAAGAGAAAGAAAGAGAAAGATTGTGTGTGTGTGTGTGTGTGTGTCTGTGTGTAGAGGTATGTGTGTGGAAGAAATGGAGAAGGCTCAGAGGTTAAATTCACGTTCTAAAATCGCGTGAGAATGCATCTTTGGTTCTATTATTTTGTTCTTTCTTCTATTTACTCTTATTCCAACTAAAACGTGAAAGGGTAGAATTATCAATCCCAAGAATTTATTATTATTCTAATATTTAATTATCGATGAAAAAGCAGTAATGTGTTTTTTTATTTTTCTTTGATTATGTTATTATATTTTTTGATTCATATAAACTTTGAAATATATATGAATAACATAAATATAATTTGATATCGTTGGGTACGAAATAGTCTGCAAAATATAAAGGAAACAACAAAATTGAATAAACGAAAATGAAAATGGTATAAGAAAATAATGAATTTACATTTAATCCTACAATTAGTATGAGAATATTTGTTTTTTTTTAATTTTAAATTATAGCGTAACCAAATAAAATTTATTTCTTGTAGAGATAGTTGAATAGTTTATTTTGTTGTAACTAAAAAATATTATTTAGGAAGGAAAACGTCACGTTGTATTGTCCTTTAGAAAAGTAACATTGGATTCGTAAAATCGGACGTATTTCGTTCGAAAAAGGACTCGTTTCTTGAACAAGAGATAAACTGGATTATTTGGAATCGAAGAAAGAAAGAAAGAAAGAAAGAAAAATAGTAAAAGAGAGTGAGTGAGAGAGAAAATTCTTTCCTATCCACTTGGGTTCGTAAACGTTTCGAAAGCGCATCACAGCTTGCACCCTTATCGGTGAATCCACCTTGCTTTCACCCTCGTCTACTCGGACGTGTCACAAAAATTTGTAGACACTTTCTTAAAGTTGACTCAGTGTATATATATATATATATACTTTTTTTCTACGAAATCCACTCAAAACCATTGTATACGATCACCTGGAAAAAAAAAAAAAAAAGAAAGAAAAGAAAATATGGACAGTTTATATTGAAAGTAATCTAAGTCCATTTGCAGCAAGTAAATAATACATTATCTTAGTTAAATTAATTTAAAAAGAAATGTATATATATGATTAAATTAAATATCGATAAATTAGTTTAAAATACTGCAACAGATTTGATAGAATTAAGTTAAATTTTTTTAATGGACAACTATGCAAACCTTTAATTTTGCTTGCATTGCGTTCAAAGTAAACGATCCACATATATAGAAAGGACAATTTTATTTGATAAGTTTACTGATTATACCATCGATTAACTGTTTCAAACAAAAATGAAGAGAACAAGAAAAAATATATACTATGAAAAACGTATAGGAATTTTTAATTAATAATATGACGTAGCTACAAAAGGAAAAGAATAAAAAAAAGAAGAATTTATTTCAGCTGACACTATTTTTGTTTTTCATAATGATCGATACGATACATTTGGGAAAATTTTTCTTATATAAACGATATCCCTTTTTTCCTTTGAAAGAAGAAAATTAGAAATGATAACGAGATCTCATTATCCATCAAATCTTTTACCGTTATTATATTCACACGCACATACAAACAGTATATTATTCATTTTCTCATTACATCTAGCTAAAGTATACTTAATTGCACTTTCCTCTTAGAGTTTAGTTGTTGATTGCAAAGTGTTCTTCTGTTTGTTAAAACTAACAGCCTGCTTGATTAATTCATTTGAAGAATTATATTCCATTTCTACAAAATTTTCTCACTTATTATTAAAACACGACTACTACTACCATTACGACTACTAACTAAACAATAACGACAAAACGTAGAAAATATTAACAAATCCCTTTGAGTTAAATTTATTCTAATCTTTTACTCGTTTCATATTTCTATTGTTTTCTTTACCCCTATTCATAACAAATATTATAATATATATATATATATATTTCAAATTATATAATACTTTATAATTAATAATATTTTAATAAAAATGATTCTATTATATGAATACTTTTTGAGTAGCTAGATCGAAAGAACACATTTTTCCCTTTAAAATGGTGTTTTTTTCATGTTTCTACGACCATTGGTTCCGAAGATATCGCATTCGAAAGATACCATTCATAACTTCAATACGCGTAGTAGGAGTAAGACACGTAGTACGAGACGTAGTAAATAGTAAAATAATCACGTGACCATGCGTAAGGTCGTCTTAATTCCAAGAAATTATGTAGGTCAGTTGTAAACCAACTTCATTGATCTTCACTTCATTGATCAATGAAAAAAATCTTCAATTCCAAAAAATAGAATATCTCGAAAACTAATGGTCGTAGAAACTTGACAGAGGTATCGTTTTAAAGGATAAATTATTTATTATCTATTAAACGTATTTTTATTAACAAATTGTCATAAACAAATTGTTATAAACAAAAAAGTTTTATGAAAATTATTTTTAAAATAAAAAACATACTATCAAAGTGTGTCAACATAAATTACCGTTCACATCTAGTACTTTGTTATAAACAATTTGTTATAAACAATTTGTTATAAGTAAAAAAATATTTAGACGACAAATTTCTGTTTGAAATAGAAAAATTTTCTTATCTACGAACTATTTAAGTAGGTCAGGTATACTTTTGCCTAATAATTTGTTATAAACAATATGTGTTGGAATATGTAACTCGGATTCAAGAACGAAAATCAATCTCTTTGGTTCTCTTCTTTCTTGTCTAAGAGGGCCATAGTTTTCTATTAACACGTCTAAACTTTTATGGTGTGGGAATCGGCTGACGTCATGAATGCCGCCGATGGACTAACCTGACCATATGCCTATTGTGTGTAAGCGTTCGTTCCTTTTTTTTTAGTCTATTAGAAACAGCCCTTCGGTATAGACGTGCCATTCCTTGTGCACTTAAATATTAAAGTTTTCTGGTTATAAAATTATATTTTGTGTTAATATTCATTTAGAAGAACCCAATAATCCTACAATATGATATAAATAATTTGGTAAAAACAAAAAATATGGATAAAAAATTTTTTGTTAAATAAAAATCATGCTATTTAAGTCTGTCAACATAAATTACCTTTCATTTCTAGTAATTTATTATAGACAATTTATTATAAACAATTTATTATAAACAATTCGTTATAAGCAAAAAAATATCATGTGTGCAAATCACACGTGTTAGAAGTGAAATCTTCTTAAAACTAAGCTTCGAGAGAATGAATCGAATGCACAATATAAGGAATAAGAGATAATTTTTTGTAGGATTTATTTATTATTATATTATTACCGTATATATCAAAGGGCACAACAGTCGCGAATCTCGCGAATTTGTCTGTGATTATTTCTAATATATCTTTTTCTACTTTTTTCTCTACTATATAGTAATATACTACTCTTTACAACTAGAATTCAACGGGAAAATATTCAACATTTACGGTGGAAACGCATGTGGCCAGTAAACCGAAACGGTCATGGCGTCGGGGTGGTGTCTGAGTGGTGCCGCTTAGTCGGTGACTGTCATAAATTTATCTCACTGTGATTTACAACTCTTGTCCCTTTCTACCAACCATTATACTTCTCCGATTTTCAACGTACAACGTATATATATATATATATAAAATATATGTATATATTTACTTGTACATGTATATATGTACGCATATATGCAGATCTGTAGGTTTGGTAGCACGTATGGCGTTTATGTTCAAACTCGTACGTTTCATCCCCCATTTCGTATATCAGCTGCTATACCACACTTCGAACTAACGCAACACCCCCTTCTGCATCCCTATCCCTAACCCTACCCTCCTCCTTCTTCTCCTCCTCTTCTCTACAACTCTCTTTCCGTCCATCGAACGCATTTGTCCGAAGGGTTACGTGTTTCCTGCACGCGGCACAAGCGAGGACATATCCGTTTATTGCCAATAGGCCAATCAATTAGGGTAAATGCCATACGCCAAACGTTCTTGTCCACTGCTCTCTAAATTTCCAAAAATTTTGGAACAAAAAAAGAAAAAAAGAGAAAAAACATATTTAAATTTAATTTTAATCTAAACGACAATTAACTCACTGCATTCATTTTTTATTTTTTATTTCTTCTTTCTAATTTATTATTTCCACAATTTTTAGTTAAAGCAAATAAAATTCTTCCAAGTATTTGAATATCTATTTACTAATCTCATTTGTTAGAATTAATCAATTTAATCTAATAAATTAATTCGTATTATTTGATATATTAAACATCTTATTTAATTTCAGTTTGTTCTTTGTAATAAATATATAATTAATATATAAATCCTAATTCGTTAATCAAAATATAAATTTTCTAAATTCTAACTGCGAGAAGTGTACAAGCTTTTGAGTAAATTTCTAAAACGTTTGGGTGTTGAGGGAGCTTATTAAAATTTATTATAAATTAAATTTAAATAGTTTGTCAATTAATTTCTCAACTATATGTGTCGTGAAAGATTAAAATTGGAGAATGTCAAGATTCACATGGTATATATATGTCCATATATATACATATTATATGTGTATATGAAAATGTAGGAATAAGAGAGAGAGAGAGAGAGAAAGAGAATGGGTAACGGCGTGTCACGCGAAAATGGTTCTTGGCTGCCTTGTTAACCAGAAACCGAATTGACGTGTTTCCGTTGTGTACCAGGGAGTCGTTTATCTACTCTCTTCTCTCTCTCTCTCTCTCTCTCTCTCTCTCTCCTGAATAAGATTAAGAGAATGAGAGATAGATAGATAGAGAGAGAGAAGATTGGAATGTGTAGTATTCGTGTTACGACGTGCTTGCACACACTTCGGGTAATATATCGATGTAGGCTCAAGTGAAGGTATGGTGAAGGGCTAGCGGGGCAGAGGAAAGGGTTTACGGGGAGTAGAGGAAGGGTCTGGGTCGAGAGGATATTAGCCGCGGATGATATCCGATGATTATAACCGGTGACTTGGCAGCTTCGAAGAACGACGAATGAAAGGGCTGGAATATAGTAAATGGAAGCTCGGTACTTTGCCAGTGATGTTGCACTTTGATGCTACTGCTACTGCTGCTGCTACTGCAGCTACTTTCCTTCCAATGTTAGTGCTATCTCTCTCTCTTTCTCTCTTTCTGAACACGTTCAGTTACCTAATCATCAAGAGAACTCCTATACAGGACGCATGACATATTTTTGAAGAAGACTTTATCATCTTCTATTTGTTCCTGCTTTTTTTTTCTTTTTTTTAATATCATATTTTCTCTCCTTTTACCGTGTTTCTTTAAAAAAAAAAAAAAAGTCATCTCAAAGGATTACCTTATTTTTTTCTTGTCAAAGATTTTTTTTTAATCCAATCATTTTACTGAATATTAATTTTCATTTATTATTATATTGTATTTAATATAATTATCAACATTATTTATAACTTTTTACTACAGTGTGATGACAATTTGTATATTGCATTTTTAGAAAATGTTTTATGTGTTTGTCAGAATGAATAGAACTTTAATATAGACCTAATATATTTATTGATAACATCCGTTTCATTGGATTAATATATAATTAGAACTTTATTTTATTTAAAAAAAAAAAAAGGAATAATATGTCATTTTTGTAATTAAATTTTTTTTTAAATTACTTTTTCTTTTTTTATCCATGTAGCTAAATTCGATCAGCTAAAATCAAATGGTTTTCATTAACGTAATAGAAATACGTAGTTACAAGCTGATTATGATGATATTGGAATATTCGAAATTTAAACCTTATGAATTATATGTTAAAAGGAAGAAGCAATCTCAATCAGACATGAGAATTATTCAAAGTTCAGAGAATCAAAGAGAGCGAGAGAGAGAGAGAGAGAGAGAGAGGTGCGTGTAAGTCGTAAAGAAAATTCAACGCTGTTAATATTAGTTTTTGATAACTAATATCGTTTACACTTAAACGTTTCACTTTTGGAACGAAGTATTTTTCGTTAAAATTATAATTGGAAGGTTAAAAAGAAAAAAATAAGTGATAGGATATTAAAATTTTGAACGATTACGAATCCCTCTTTTTCCGAGAAACTTCAAAATTTAATTTACGTTTCCAAAATAATGCGAGTTATTTTATTTTTTATTTTCTCCAATACTAGCACGAGACAAATATTCAATTCTAATGAAATAAATAGCAAACGTTGAGGAAAATGATTAAAAAAATTAAATATATAAATCGAAAATAAATGATTTGTAATAAAATCATAAGCTCGAGGAAAACATTTTTCCCTTATTTACGTTGGATGTCAAATTCAGGAAATAGAAATAAAAACAAAAAACGGAAATGGACTAGCACGAGAAATATATTCAATTCTAATGAAATAAATAGCAAATGTTGAGGAAAATGATTAAAAAAAATATATATATATATAAATAGAAAATAAATGATTTGTAATAAAATCATAGGCTCGAGGAAAACATTTTTCCCTTACTTACGTTGAATGTCAAATTTAGGAAATAGAAATAAAAACAAGAAATGGGAAAAAAAATGAAAAAGGTAGAAAAAGAAGTATGTAGTAGCAAAAGAAGAAGATGAAAAATAAGAAGAAGAAGAAGTAGAAGAAATGAGAAATACGAGGAAATATGAATTTTTTCAATGAATTAAATCTCCTTCACTTCATCTACGAGAAATTCTACGTGTTCGTTGGATTTTAATGTGTTGATGAATAATGTAAAGTTCTTTAAAACATTATGTATGAATATGAAATATTCATTTTACGAATAAGTCCGCATGTCTGTATTCGAATCACTTTACATAATTGTCTTACAACTGTAATGGCATACGAGCACTAAGAAGAATTTCTATAGTTATCGCATAAAATTAATAATGAACGGCTGTAATTATATAACCATGATAGAAAGAGACAGAAACAGAGAGAGAGAGAGAGAGAGAGAGAGAGAGAATGAGGGGTGGAAGGGGGAGGATAGATGAAGGGGAGTGAACGAGGTTAAATATTAGATCTATATCTGTTTATATACTTAAGACCACGAATTGTGTGCCGTTATCAGAACGTGCTTTAAAAGCCTTCACGCAAAGTTCGTAATTATGGAAAGCACGATTAGATGCATTAATGGTTTACTTTCCTTTTGCTTCCCTGAATAACCACGAAAAGCACTGTTCCATTAATTATGAAAATTCCTTTTCCCTTAGATCTACTTTTCATAATTTTCTTATCAAAACCATAATTTAGTTATTAACTATTTTAATATATATATATATATATATATATATATATATATATATATATATAACATATATGGTAATTATTATTTAATATTATATACATATATATTTTTTTTATTAATTATGAACATCTTTTTTCCTTTAACTTCCTATCAATAATTTTCTTTTTAAAATCATAATTTAGTTATCAATTATTAAAATATATATAATATACATATATTATTAGTATATATTGTTACGTCCTAGAGGACGAGTTTATTTAAGTAGTATAAGTAATGCTTGTTACGGCCACTCTGCATTCACCAAGTTTAGCCGGGACCAGGCTGGTTCGTTTTTCCAAATTTAAACAACAATAAAAGATGACAGAGAACGTTTGGTAAAGGTTTTATTGAGGAAGGTTAGATTTGTTGGAGAATTATTGGTAACCGCAGCTCTGATTCACAAATAGTATTTAATAAAAATTAAAAGTTTATGACTTACAAATTGTAGTACAATGACGATTGGTCTCACGATGTCTAGGAAACTTGGGCTGCTTCCGTTCCAATCGAACAATACAAACAATAAAACGATTCGACAAGACAAGTAATAAATATAAAAACCAGTTGATGAATTAATTAACTGAACTAAATCGACTCGAATAAATAAGTAATTAATACTAAAATAATAATAACGAATAGACCATAAATAAACACTTCATCCATAGGAACGTATAGCGTAAGTTGAAAAAGTTGAGATGCTTCTGTCTCAAAACTGAAAACGACGTATATCATACGTCGCGTAACAACCAGGTTGTCTATTTCTCGAACTACAATTTCAAAGTGAAAGATGTTGCAACATATGCAGATGGTTACCTCCATATTTAGTTTTTTTCTTTTATATTTTATTTTTAGTCTGAATACGCTATCGATCTTAGTGAAAGAAAAAATTTCACTTAGAGAAGGATTGCACTCGTAGACACGGAGCGGCGTGAATGTGACACTGCAGCGTCTGTTAAAACGTAGCGCACGACACCGCAACTGTGAAGTTAAATTGTAGGTCAAGTGGTTAATGAACAAGTGACAAAAGACAAGAGACAAGAGACGAGTAACGAGTGACGAGTGACGAGCAACAAGTGATGAGTGACGTGGAGGTCTTCCCGGTTTATATAGCTCCATGAATGTCCTTCGCGGAAGGGGTAGCTTTGGTACCCCCACTCCCTAGCTTTAGCTAGTCCTAGCTTCCTATGCATCTTTGTTCTAGAGCAATAGTTTCCAAAGTGGGGGATACCGCTCCCTGGTGGGCGTTTGAAGTGGTCCAGGGGAACGATGCCGATCACAGATGAACTGTGGGGGTGGGGGAAGAAATCTAATAAAAAGGAAAATATGTTAGCTCAGGCCGACCCGTACTGCTATACTACGTTACACAATGTTGAATTCTACGCAGTATTCTTTATTATGCGTTTATATTACCATATCTACAAAATGCAATCGATACTTTTATGTATATAAATAATATCCGATATCTAGAGTAGGACACAGAATGTTTTGTTATATTCATTATTCGTTTATTCCTTTTCTACTATTGATTGAGTAAAGACGTGCTTCCACCTTATCATATAAAATAAAGAGAAAATTGTGTTATAAGAAAGAGTATTTTTAATATCCCCTATAACCCAATACACAACAATGCCGAAAGGGGGGCAATTGGTGCGGATGTGCATTAAAAAAAGGTTAAAAAAAAAGGTTTTAATATTTTATCAAGAAAGGGGGCGAATAGGAGGCAAATAGGACAAAAAAGTTTGGAAACCACTGTTCTAGAAGATTCGTGTGTCCTTATGGGTACTAATACATGCACTTGTTACATTTCTACATTTCTACATCTTAGGTTACTATACATCCAACTTCTAGTACTTATTACATATTTGATAACTCAATGGAGACCTCATATCGGTTTCTTATTACATTTTATCATCCCTTAGCAAATTACATTTCAATACGATTCTATAACAAGACAACATATTTATTACTTTCGATGACATCTAAGTTTATCATACTTAATCGTACATTTGGTCATACATATAGTTTCGCAAGCTTCGCTGGCTTAGGGCGATAGTTATTAAGAATTGTCAGGGTTTCTGGAACAATTACCCCCAGAATTCTAGGGGTAAATTCTGTTAGACCTATGTAACTTTTGGCAGGCAGTCGGTTGTAAGGGTTAGGGACGAAATAGATGGTCTGGGCCCTATTGTTTATAACTTATTCTATTTATTCAGTTGCACGGCGGTAGGGTTATTCTCTGAGATTTTGGAAAGAATACTGTTTCCTGTATTATGGTTTCTGTTTTATCACTAATGTAAGTTCCATATGGCGGAGCATAGGCGGAGGTTCCCATTGCTATGTGCATGATAAGAGTCTTTAATAAGGATTTTGTTTAGTTAGATGTGTTCCTACGCCTACGCTTTGTAAAGTTTATGGAGGTTTTCATAATTTCTACGTGAGAGAATAGAAGAACGTTGGTGGGCTATTGAAAGTTTTAGTTTTAGGAATTTATTTATTTCCTATTTCCTGTGTTCTTTTATCCTATGTTCTTCTATTGTTATTTATTCGAACTACTGGAGTCATGTCTCGCTCAATTGGATTTGTATTACTGCGAAAAATTTAGCTAGGCGAATTGTGACGGGACGTTAAAATATTATTAAACTATATGTAATATAATTATTATATAATATAGTATATTAAAATAAAAATATTAATGTCAAAAATTAACATTTAAATTGTCAATGTGAAATGATAAAAATGATTATTACAAAATAATTAAAAAAGAAAATGAAATAATTTCAAATGAGAAATATCAATAAAATAATTTTTCCCTTTTTATATTTTTTTATCTCTTTTGCAGTTTCTATTTTGCATGAATACATTCATAAAATGTCATCAATAAAAATTTCAAACAAATGAGCGTAGTTTGAAAGAAAAAAAAAAGAAAAAGGAAAGAAAAACAGAAGCGATAAAAAAAAGTTCGTAAGGGTTGTCGCCCCTTTTTCTTTTTTCTTTTATCATCGAATTTTTCGCCCGATTGTCCTTTGATAATTTTATTATTCCGCTGTAGCAATAAAAAAACGAAATAAAAAAATAAAAGGGGAGAAAAAAAGGAAAATCGTAGAACGTTGGGAATTTTTATTCGCGACGAAATCGACGTTTAAATATTCGTCCACTTGGAATTCTTGCTAACGGACATTACAATAAGCATTGATTAATAATACGTGATAATGATATACATATATGTATGGATAATATCTTATAGTTTAAAACGAAATCACAAAAAAAAGTATTCCGTTGCATTGAAAGGCAGACCCTTCAATAACTTGATGGAGACAGGCCACTTCCAAAATAGGCGACTAAACAAGTTATTTCAAAATGAAAAAATCTTGGGAAAATGTAACTATTATGGTAGATGACTCGATTATTTTGGTAAATGGAACGCCACTTTCAAAATAGGCGACTAAACAAATTATTTCACAATGAAAATATCGTGGGAAAATGTAACTACTACGTTAGCTAACTCAATTTTTTTGGCAAATGGACATAGGTTACTTTCAAAATAGGCCTTTCATGTTATAATTTCATTTCCCTGTCGTTATTTTTTCTTTCCTTTGTTTTCCTCTACGTATCTCCAATATTTTTTTCTCCCATTCTCTTTAGTTGTTCTTTTTTTTTCTTTCTATCAAATCGATTTTTCAATAGCATAAAAACACCTACGAATCGAGTAAATATTTTTGATCATTTTTTTTCTTATCTTTTTATTTTGTAAACTATTCAATTTTACAGAAGGTAATCATTTCAAATACCAAAAAAAATATATATATATATATATATTGGATTTTATAGAAAAAAAAAATAAAGATAAAGTTCAAGTGAGAAATCAAATTTCATATAACATTATAAATCAATAATTTTGTCCATATTATTATTGAATAATTGTATTTGGATTTATAAGTGTCATAATTTTTCATATATTTCTAAAATTGTTATATTATTTTCTATTTAGGTTACTTTTTCAAATTCAACAAGCATTATTGTACTCAAAAGGTAATTTTGAACAAGTAATCGTTATAATGAGTTTCTAAATAATCGGGTATACACGAGAGCTCACACGAATAATTCTCTTTCGGCGTAACGAGATCGTTAAGAAATTATGATTGGTCAGTTGATTTTCATTAAGCAAGTCACGAATTTCCTTTAGGCATAAAAGCATAAACCTCAAACGTTTATATTATTTTTCATTTTTAATTAAATAGAAATTAAAATGAGAAAGATAATTTCTTTACGATTTATTTATTTGCAAATTTATTAATTTAATCGTACAAATAAAAAACAATATTACAGTTCGATTAATTATTATTCGTATTATTTAAAATAAAAAATACGTAAAAGAGAAAATTTCTATATAAAGAAAATATAAATAAGATATTTAAAAGAAGAGAGATATACAATTTCAATTATACTTTTACGTATATGCATTTAAGTATACTTGATATAACATCAAGTTACATTATAAAGAAAAAATTTTATTAAACATACAAATTATTTTTTCTTTTCATCTTCATTGTTACTTCTTTTTTTTTTTTTTTTTATTCTTACTACACAAACGTACTCGTATTTCCTTTTTAATAAAATATACTACCCTTTTGTACACATAAGTAAAACTTTGATAAAGAAATAGAATATAAGAAAAGAGAAAATTAAATTATAGAAATAAAGAAATAAATAATAAGAATGAAATTCGCAAAAGTATCTTTCAAAAGATTTTCTCGTTAATAAGAGTTGTATTAGTAGAATGTATTTATGTGCGTGTGTGTATATTAAAAAAAAAAAAAAACAAAGGTGTAGTATGATATGAAATAAACGGCATTGTGTTGGTTGAATTAGAAGCAAAAAGAAATCTAAGGGCATTTAAAAAAAAAAAAAAAGGAAGAAAAAAAGATCTACTTTTCTTTTGCGCGCGAACGGATAGGCGAAATTTAATCTCAGGTGAAAGGTTAGAGGTTAGTTGAGTATTACGTAAAGGAAAAGGGCCTGAAGGTACTGTTAAATTACATTCTCAAACGCTGACTCCGAAGAAAGTCAATTCGGTTTTTTTACCTTCGACTACAAATTGTAACATACGAGAATAATGAAAATGAACGAAGATTGTTGAAACCATATCATTCCGTTATTATTCAACCCTCTTTGCCCTGATGAGTAATTTTAAGCTGAAATATTTTGTAATAATTAAAATAGTTCATTTATAATTAATGAGATTGTTTCTATTGATTGATGTTAAAATCACAAATCTGATAATAAATTATATTTAATAATAATAGTTTTTCTTTTTTATTATAATTTTGTTATGACAAGACTTCATATAATAATTAATATTTTAATTTATATATATTTTCTCATTACATTATATTATATCATTATATTATATATATATATATATATAAATTATTTAAATATATATTATTTTTAATTAACAAAAATTTAATTAAAATATATAATAAAAATATAATAAACTATAATAAAAAATATAATTATAAAATTCAATTATAAAAAATATATATATATTTTCATAACATTATACTACATTGATATTAACAAACACACGTACCTATATATGTCCACAGCAATCAAAGGGATAACTAAAGAATCATTTATTTTATTCGTATCCAAAATAAACGATAAAGAATAAAAAAAAAAATCAAACGAAAACCAAAAATCAAATAAAATCAAATTTCGTTGTTTATACTTGTACAAGTTCCTCTATATAACAAATAGAATTTCTTTTTTATTTGGCTTTTGATCGAGTATATTATACTATAAAAGAACAAATAGAAAAAAATTAAAAAAGTGAAAAAAGAAAAGCTATTGACGTTTCTCTCTCTCTCTCTCTTTCTCTCTTACTCTTTAGACAATGAACATTCCAAATTTTGCAAATTACCCTACATGAGTATCGCGAAAACAATAAGGATTTGCTGAAATCGAATGCGAGAGACGTTACTTTACGGTGTACCCACCACTAAGGGCATCAACTAGAATCACGTCGAGTAAAACGCAAACGCGCGCAGATTTCTCTCCCTCATGAAAGTGCAGCCTCGTGAGAACGGAGCATGAGTTCACTACCTTTAACTGGATAAAGAAAGAAGGATAGACAGGTGTAGAGAGAAAGAGAGAGGGAGACGGGAGAAAGGGGAAGCAAGAAGAGAAAGGTGGGAGGAAGGGTAGTAGGGAATAGAAAGGGCGATAAATATTTTAGTACTTTCGTCGCACATCAAAGATATTGTTCCTCAGAATCGTGTAGAAATATTCTACGTGAATGTATGTGTGTGTATTTGTAAGTATTCGTGCATTCATGTAAGTATGAATGAATAAAATGTATGGATATGTAAAGGTGTAAGTGTATGTGTGTTGATGTTAAAAAGAAAGAGAAAGATACAGAGATGAAGAAGAAGCTAGTGAAAAAAGGAAAAAGATATAATATATATATATAGAAACAAAAAAAGAAAAGAAACTATAGTACTACTTCGCATAACGTTTTCCCTTTGATGCAAAAGGAATCGCGGTGTGACATCTTCGCATTGAAAAATGATACCAAACGAAAATGTTATATATATATATATATAATAATAAATATATTATATATACCATATATACTATACATATACAGAAGAAGAAGGAAACCTGTATCGATCCATTAATCTTACCTTTGCATAAAGTCAACGTGCATTCATTTAAACGCGTATTTTGAATGTAAAATCTCTAACGATGGGGAAAAGAAAAATATCATGCATTAAAATTCCCTTGTTTTTTTATCAATTTTCATATAATAATTATATCGATCCCCAGATGATAATACTTTCTTTTCACATATATAAATTATTTTCACACGTTTTCAGTGTCAATGATATTATTGTCATTAACGAATGTTTCATATTTGTTTCTTTTTTTTTTTTTCTAATCGTTGATTTACTATTACGAATTATTCTCATATAAATGTGTCTTAATTTTTTGAAACAATAATAAACAATATTAATAATAATGATAATAATGATGATGATAATACTCGAATAAGTGTAAGAATAGAAAAAATCGAAGAATAATTTTTTTTTTATTTTTCTACGAGAAAATATGACGAAGGTTTTTGAAATATTTTTACGCAATGTGTTGGATGATGGATGGAAAATTTACTTGCATAAAAAAGTATACATTACATATATATTTTCGTCTTGTCTAATCCCTGCCCCCCTCTCACCAATCCCTTTACTACACCTCGTACCCCTTCTGTAATATGTTTTTCTACATACACAGTGAGGGGGGGGGATATACAACATAGATGCTATTGTGCAAATCCATGGCGAATTAAATTTCACGATGACACGTAGTTATATGCCATGAAAATGAATTCGTAACATCAATAATATCGAGAGAAAATATTCCTAAGGGAATAATAATCTTTCTGTCGATACGTTAACGTTAACGTATCCTCATAATATTAGTCATAAGTTAACAATCCTTCTACCAATTTTCTACTCAAATATAATACAATAAATATATTCAGGATGTTTAAATTTAGTCGACAAAAAAGAATTATTAATTATCAAATTTTGCTTTATATCATATCAGAATATAATATTATATTATATATTGTAAAATATTGTATTATATTACGATAATAAAAAAGAAAAAAAAATATATATTGTTATACAAAGTCGTACATTAAACATCTTATTCAATATATTTATATTATATTTGATACATATGCTTCTGACGTATGTATTTTATTTTTATACTTTTAACAAACCCTCGCACGATAGAAGGGAAAATGCTATATCATGAGAACCCTCTCTTTTTGAAGGGGTAACTTTTTCTTAAAGTATAAATATACTGCGATAACATAAAAATGATTGTAAAAAAATTTGAATGTTAAAAATTTACATTACATTATAATAACATATTATATAATACTATAATAATAATAAGAAAATTCATATAACTAAATTATTATATAATTTATAATGTATCAAACTAAAAAATAAAAAGAAATAAAATCATTGCAAACACAATAGTTGAAAGGTCATTTGTAAAGGATTAGAAACCTATGAATGGTCACCCATTTAGTTACAATGGGGGAAAAAAAACCACTTTCCTCGTAGAAGTTTAGTTGACAGAAAGGGCAAGTTGGAGTGCCTGAAGGGGAAACGAACAGGCCCTTCCGGTTCTAAAACGCTTTTGCCTTTCTCATGACACGTGATGTTTCGAAAGTCCGGAAAAGCCACATACATACCATCGAATCCCACAGGAAGGGAGCAACCATGTACACGTTTTTTACATCACTAACGCCTAAGATTATTCTCGTCCTTTTTCGATTTTTCCTTACATTGACCCTTCAATAAGGATACCACAGGATTACTGATCCTATCATTTCATTTCTTTACTTTCTTGACAAAATTACAAATTTTTAAATTCTTTTTTTAAATTAAATAAATTAATTGTTTGGTCTTATCATGATTATTAATACCAGTAAAATCTATGTAATTAAATAATATAAACATGGTTAATAAAATGGATAGGGGACCCATTTGCAAAAAATTACGAGCCCTTTGGTAATATTGGATTTTGCAGAAAAGTGATTTTAAACACGTAAAAGGTAGAATTAAAATACGATATTAAATAATCGATCGAGTATATTTATATATAAATTATTTGATAGAAGAAAGATGATATAATTCGAAAAATATAATATATTAAGATTTTAATTAAAACATTGATCAAATAAATTTAAAGTAGTAACAGTATGTTACTCGTAAATTGTCAGACATTTTAAGTAGAGCATGGTACGGTAGTACTACTTTGCGTTCAGACATTTAAGTAGTACAGGTCAGTTATTATAATATTAATGTAATGACTAGATTATTTTCTTTTTCCTTTTTAATATCTTTTTTGCTTAAATAGTACGAGAATAATATATAAATTGTATAATTCATTAGATAGAATATTATACGATATTAAAGTTAGACAATTAATGAATATTAAAACCCATTTTGAAGAAAGGAAATATTTGACAAGACACATATGGATATCATTTGAATAAAAAAGTTATCTCGTTATCGTGTTACGAGATGATTCAGTATTATAGAGATAATATATATTACACCAACTTCGAATAAATTTTTTTTTTCTTTTTTTTTCATATTATCTCGTCAACAGAAAGTACGAACAATAGTCCAATGAACAAATTTTTGTAATTTAAATGGTATTCGAATAAAAGAATATAATCAAATAATTTGGATTATTATAGTACACGTTTGAAATGGCTTTTATAAAAACTTTATTTTTTTTATAAAATATAAGTTGTGTGTATGTTGTTAACATGGGGTTGACGTAATCGGCTTTACTGTACCTTTTCTTTTTCGAAAGTTCATTGTAACTTTTAAAATGGTGATACTTATCGAAATATCGTGTGGTGCATTATTTTTCCAAAATGTCACTTATAACACGTCGTGAACATTGCACAGATTTATATAAAAAATATAACGCATTATTCTTTCGTAATTGCAAGTGTCAGATGAAACAACTCGGCAGATCGTTCCATAGCGATCCGGTTATTAAGACTTCTTTGTCGAGGATAGGAATGAAAAAGTGTTCGAAGGGGAGGATTTGAAAGAAAAAAAAAGAAGAACGTAAGAAGAAGTAAGATAAACGGTTACGTATATATATATAGTTAGTTAACGAGTACCAACGGTATACTTACAATTTTTCATTTTAAATCCCAACACTTACAATACTAATATCACCGATTTATTATCAACTGTAATTAAAACGAACGTATATGTCAAGTATTAAAATTATACTTTTAAAAGATATTAATAATATTATTAAACTTTTACAATATTTTAATTATCACATTTTATTTTTTTGTTGTCTACTATAAATTATTAAATTTTTACAGCGAATGTTCTGTCAATCGTTAAAAGATTAAAAAATAATACTTTTAAAAATTATTCAATTCATTTATTATAAAGTTATATATAATATTTTAGATTGGATTATTTCAACGGCGATTTAAAATAAAAATAAAAATAAAAACAAGTGCAAGTGTAAGTTTGAAATAAAATAATATTGAAAGTGATTATAATAACTGTAGAAGTCAAATGATTTTAAAATAAATTGGACAAGTGTTAGTATTTGGAACGCAATACACCTGTTTCGAGGTAAGACGTCGTAATTATTAATTATGCCATAGGAAATGTTAACCGCAGTATTCCAACGTCAGCGTCCTTGCGGCACCGAAACTACGTCAATCAAGAAGCAATCAGTTGCGGTTACAAGAGCGATAATAAAGTTATACTAAATTTAGACGTCGTACGAACAATCCTGCTGCCAAATTACGCTACGGCATTGTCCGTCTATTATGGTTAATTGACGTTAAACAATATTTCATTATTAGACATTTTCAAGGTATATTTTTAACATTTGAAATCCAAAAAACTAATCTTACGAAAGTATAATCTATAAATTTTATTTAAACACATCGATCCCAAAATTTATTATTCATTAAAATACATTTCAACTTTTGAACTATATGAATAATAATTATTATTATTATTTTCGAATAAACTCGTTCTTGAATTATTAAACCAAAAAACAAAGATTAATCTTAAACATTCTTATAAGTATATTACGGTATAATAATCGTCATTATTTATGTTAACTTTTCGACCAAATATTTATCTACATTAAACAAATTTAAACTTTCACTATTACGAGTTTTAATTATTATTTATATTTGTACGTGTGTAGTACGAGTAATAAGAATTACGTATAAAATATATTTCTGTTCTTAAACAATACTAGAGAGTAAGAGAGAAAAAATAAAAAAAAATAAAAGAAATGGAAAGATTTTCAAGATGCTAATTTATTATTTTTAGTTTTCTCTTCTTGTAGGTTGCATAAAGCTGCTTTAAAATACTTTGGTGGGCTAATTAGTAAAGTACCGATGCTACGGACGGTTATACCTACCCTACCCTACCAACCCACCACCAACGGGATCTAATGGATACACGTAGCCCGATTTATGGCACCACTTGTATCCATTAGACTTAAAAGCAAATATAATTGCTTGTATAATCCATGGACACGCGAGCACTGTACTCGGATGAACTCTCGGTTACGTTTTGCGAAATACCGAACGAGGTTGTTCATTGTTTGGACGCCTTCTGTGAGACCCAGGTTATACCCAGATACGCGAGGGGTTTTATGTAATCACGATAATAAACCATACTTTACGATACTTCGTTAGAATAAAACTATCGTTAAAAATATTTGACAGTTATATTACAATTTTTTTTTTTTTCAATAAATTTTTTTCTTTCTTTTCAATAATATGTATTGAAATTATAATTATATATATACTATATATTATTAAAATATATTATTTATTAATTTTATATATTTTATAATAATTAATAATAGATAAAATTAATTAAAAATATTTAAAATTAAATAATTTTATTATTTTTTATATATAAAATAATTATATTTCTTATTTAATAAATTATATATTTAATAAATTATATTAGGTAATATATATTATATTAAATATAATATATAAAATATGTACATAATATTTTATTATATTAAATTTATTTTATATTATATAATATTAAATTTAATAATTTTATTAATTATATATAATATATATAATTATATTTATATATAAAGAATAACATTCTCTTTGTAATTATATATATTTCGCGAATAAATTATATAAAATTATTTATAAAAAGATATAAAAAATAAAAAAGAATTTTTTACATTTTTCAAAGTTTACCCAGCACACAGTTACTTACTTTTACGTTTTATTAAATTTCTCGTTTAAACTTTTAGAGATAAAATTGAAGTAAAATGGAATATCAGAACATTTCTGGAATCAGCAAAGTATTTCATTATATAGAATTTCATCTGGCAAAGGAGAAGGGCGACGTTTGAGGAGGAGGAGAAAGGGTCTAAGGATCCTTCTAATCCAGAGATAACGCATAGACAGATTGGAGGTAAATAGATTCCATTCCAGATTCTATTCTAGCGAGAGAAACAGCTGGCGATTATCAATTCTGTTATATACCATCTATCTATTTATCCATCTCTCACTCTCCCTCTCTCTCTCTCTCTCTCTCTCATACACTTTCATTCGATTTTCTCTTTACCAATTAATCCTCGTTTCAGTTCAAATATCTAAGGAAATCGTCCAATAACGATAGATTTTAAATAAAACGAACATTCTTTGACAATTATATTCTTGTTTTAAAATTAATTTTTATTGACAAACTCAAACGATTCTCGTAATTTAATTTTAATGCATAAAACGTTTCTCAATATCAATTGTTAAGTATTCTCTATTCGTTAACTTTCGAACATCCATTCCAGCTCAGATATGTAAGGAAATCATCCGATAAGGATAGATTTTAAATAAAACGAACATTCTTTGACAATTATATTCTTGTTAAGATTAATTTTTATTGACAAATTCAAACGATTATCGTAATTTCATTTTAATGCATAAAACGTTTCTCAATATCAATTGTTAAGTATTATTTATTCGTTAACTTTCGAACATCCATTCCAGCTCAGATATCTAAAGAAATCATCCGATAAGGATAGATTTTAAATAAAACGAACATTCTTTGACAATTACATTCTTGTTACAATTAATTTTTATTGACAAATTCAAACGATTCTCGTAATATAATTTTAATGAAGAAAACGTTTCTCAATATCAATTGTTAAGTATTCTCTATTCGTTAACTTTCGAACATCCATTCCAGCTCAGATATCTAAGGAAATCATCCAATAACGATAGATTTTAAATAAAACGAACATTCTCTGTACGATCCGAAATGATCGTACGGTAACTAGTGGTATTCGAAACTCGCACGTCCGATTCTATCGATTAAAATTCTAGATCGATACTCGTAACGAGTGTTGAACAACTACCAGCGACTATCGAAGCGCTAGGATAGCTACTAACACTTCTTGCATCCCCACTTCTCACATCCCTAGCACATACGCCCTGCTGGGCCAGTACAAAAGGACATTCTATTCCATCACCTGACGCCTACGACGATACATCTTCAGCACCTAAGGAACGTAGAAGCCATACGGAACAAAGAACTTAAGGATTCACAAGAAACAACAAAGGGAACATCCCAACCTTTCCGATTGTGAACCATATAAATAATTGCCAGGGGACTCTTAATTGAGGAATTTAGGCCACAACATTCTCTGACAATTATACTCTTGTTAAAATTAATTTTTATTGATAAACTCAAACAATTCTCGTAATATCATTTTAATGAAGAGAACTTTTCTCAATATTCATTATATAATTGTTAATTATTATTTATTCGTTAACTTTTGAACATATCAACTAATTGATTCGTGAATACTATTTTTTTTTTTTTTTCCAATTATTATAACCTCGTCGTAGAAAGATATTGATAATTGATAGTTGAACAAAAAGAATAAAAGAAAAAAAACAAAACAAAAATGTTAATGAATTGAAATCAATGAAACACGAAACCAATACAATTCCTATGCATATAATATATGAGAATAGTTGGAAATGTTTGTAGTAGTAGTAGTAGTAGTATATGTACCTAGAATATGCAATAGGTACTACTTGGGTACGTACCTATGCGTCTTATGGGAATTATCGCGACATAATTGCACGAGAACAGCAGCACGTTACGACTGTCCGTAGTATTCTCCCATAGGAGACACAAAATAGCCATTATCGCAGCCAGAGTCGTTTATGTGAAACCGTAGATCGTACAGTCGTTATTAGCGATCACTATTCAAAACCGATTTTCTTCTTCTTTGTTTACTACAACCTTTATTATCTCTCTTTTCCATAAAATATTCTTTCAAATATTATATATATATATATGTCACTTATATGTCGAGTGTGACTCAACATTTTGATTCTTATCAAACTGATTAAAAATAACTTTATTTCTAAGTCAAAGTAAATTTCAAACGAAACATTTAAAAGCATTGAAAATTGTTGATAATAAAATTGAAATATATAATTTAAAGTTCAATGGTTATTTGTAAATGATAAATATAAAATTTGTGAAAAGAAAAAATAGCCAATGGTTCTTAATGAACCCATAGAATGTTTTGAGAAACAATACATCCAAATAATTTGTAATTACAATTAGTATAATAATTTATTTATTTATTATTATTCAATGTAGTTTTATGAAATATAAAATTATGAGAATAAAAACCCATAGAAGATTTCAAAAAGCAATACATAATTTGTAATTACAATTAGTATAATCTATAAATATAGATATACTAATTAGATAGTATATCTATAAAATAATAAAATAATTTTTTTATCATTATTATTCAATGTAGTCTCATTTAATATGATATTATGAGAATAAAAATTCGTTTATAAATTGCATTTATAAATTATCTTTCATTCTTTCTGTCTTTTCGCGTTTGTGACAGAAGAAAAAAATAAAAATGAAAATGGAAATAAAAAAAAAATAAAAAAAACAGAAAAAGAAAAATATTATGGACAGACTATCTGTTTTGGAAAGCAGATTACATAAAATTTATATGCCCACGCATAACGATGAAAAACGACTTTGACTAGTTTGTAAAATTAAAGCTCTTTCATCTTCCTTTGATGTTTTTACTGAGTCCCATCCCCCTTCTGACCACCCTCTTCCACCCCTGGCCACCACCACTACCCATCATCCATCCTCGTAACATTTTAAAATTCATTTATTGAAATTGAAGTTGGCCGAATGGGAGTTGAAATTAAATTCTTAATGTAGCTACATATGCAAAGCCACGTAGTAATTCCGTGGTTGTTTTAAAATCGCCTTTTCAAAAATATATCACCGGACATACACACTGGCTAAAGATGCAACAGTACCGTTCTTCGTTCTACTTAACAATAAATAATTAGAAAAAAAAACAAAAACAAAACAATTTAACATATCAAAATACTCATATACATTATAAGAAATAAAAAATGTGGTATTATAGTTTTCTTTCGAACGAACCAACTTGTAGAAGTAATAACCATCAAATAATGATAAAAAAAATTATTATTAATTATCAATAATTATTATTTTATTATTATTACATTATTATTATATTATTAGATATTATTGTTTTCCTTCAAACGAACCAACCAAGTAAAAATAATAACCATCAAATAATGACAAAAAAATTATTATCAATTATTATTAATTATTATTATATTATTATTATATTATTATTATATTATTATATTGTTAGATATTATTGTTTTCCTTTGAACGAACCAATCAAGTAAAAGAATGACCTTCCTTTTTATTCTACTTCATTTTTCGTTTAATTTTTTTTCTTGATTTTGCTTTCTTATTTTTGTTCCTCCCTTTCCACCCCTTTCTTCCATAGTTATTCCAAGGTACGTTAATCCGAGCTTTTTAATCGTACCATCGTGAATTTTCAATTGCGTCAGATTTAAAAAGAACCACCTATATTCTATCGATGCGTAATACACCGACGTAAATTATTCTCTCTAATATCGATCGGATCAAATTGGGAAGAATATTAATGAAAATTTCATTTAAATTCATTGGACAGATTTTTCGTAAAAAAAAAAAAAAAGAGGAACGCGTGTATGGGTACGAGATAAATATCAAATGGTTATTATCGTTAATCTTGTTAAAAACGAACACATTAAATAACATCAAATGTAAAAATGTGTACACATTTGTAATATATTTACTCGTACACTAGTAAAAAACACATACAAAAATTTATTTAATTTTTTTCGAAGTCACATGCGTAATAAACAACTTTGCATAATCTGTCATATTGAAATATTTTCTGATATTTAAAAATACATCGGGATATTAAATATTTCAACTTTTACGTATGTGAAATAATATATAAATGCTTGTTAAAGTTTCGTTGATAGCAGTAAAACCAAAGGAAATCAAACAAAATATAAAATAAAACACGAATGGATAAAAAGGTTGAACAACTTCTATACGATCCGAAATGATCGTACGGTAACTAGCGGTATTCAAATCGCATGCGTCCGATTCTTTTGATTAAGATTCTAGATCGATACTCGTCATGAGTATTGAACAACTACCAGCGACTATCGAAGCGCTAGGATAGCTACCACCACCTCTCGCATCCCCACTTCTCACATCCCTAGCACATACGTCCTGCTGGGCCAGTACAATAGGACATTCTATTCCATCACCGGACACCTACGACGATACATCACCTAAGGGATATAAAAGCTATACGGAACAAAGGACTTAAGGATTCACAAGGAACAACAAAGGGAACATCCTAACTTTTCTGATTGTGAACGTAAACATATTCAGCCCCACAACTTTCAAGGTTGTGATCGCTATACGTGAGGAGTGCTTAAGGTGAGTTTATTCCATTATATAATTTTCTCGCGAAATATAGTTTCCCGCGTGGCAACGCCACGTGATAGATTTTCATCATTGTATTTTACAAATATCATTCAGGGTTTTTATGCCGCAAGGCTTTTCCCTGACGAGCCAATAAAGCTTCGTATCTTTTATTGGCTCAACCACGTGTTTTAATTTACACCTGAACCTAACCCTTTATTCTCTACATCATAGCATATAGGAAATTGCCAGAGGACTCTTAATTGAGGAATTTAAGCCCATACAATTTCATTAACAATTAATGAATCAAGTCAAAAGTAGGATCGTAATTTACGTCCTTGTCTCGATAAAGAGAGGGTCAGGAAAGGAAAAGGGTGATTTTTAAATTCAGTAAAGTAGGCGTTATTGGTGGTGGTGATGGTGGTGGTGGTGGTGGTAGTGGTAGAAAGGACACGTTCGTTGCATCGAAATCGCACTAAATAAACCGCACGACTTCGTGCCCGATTTTACTCGCGGTTCGAAAAATGAACGGGGGAGAATAAATTCGTCCGTTCGAGAAAACGTGCCTGCACTACCTTAAACCTTTTAACATGCACGTGATTCGTCCAGGTACGACGACATCGTAGATTAACCCTGCGTTTAACTGTTAAAACCTAAGATTTTTCTTGTACAATAAAATAGAATTTTTGCTATTGTGAAAATAATCGTAAAGTTTTAAATTAATGTAATTGAATAAAATTAGGATACGTTCAATTTTATTTTATATATAAACGATATTTATAACGATAAATAAATGTTAATTTTTTTTTTTTTTTATGAAGATTTGAATATTTTATATTTAATATTTATATGTATAAAATATTAAATTAAATTAAATAATAAATTAAAATTAAATTAAAGTTAAAAAATTAAATATTAAAATAAAGTTATATATATATATATATATATGTAACTTATTTTTTTCACAAAATATTTTATTATTTTATTATTTTATAGATTTGATACCACAAAAAAAACGAACTACCCATAAACAAGTAAATAATTTAATATACACAAAGGTAAAAGAAAAAACACCACCCACGCACGAGAAAAATAGTAAAATAAATCTTTGATAGAACTTTTTTTCTATTTTCTTTTTTCTTTTTTTTTTTTTTTTTATTTTGTTATTCCTATCGTCTTGGTCGCAAAGTCGCAGTAGCATCGTCTGGGAAGAAAAAAAGCATAGGATTTTGAGGCTAAACCTTAGTCCATGTTATTTAACACCCCTCGAACGGTAAAGTAGCTCGAAGCTTTTCTCGGGAGCTTAGTTTTGTGAGTGTTCGCGGAAATGCACTTCGGAGATAGAAAGGTGGTTGAGTTAAAAAAGAAAGAGAGTAAGAAAGAGAGAGAGAGAGAGGAATTTATGGTAGTGGATTGGCTGGCTCACGCCTATCTTTCGTCGGGACGGGAAAAATAATTTGCATATACATATTTTAGATTCAACGACCTCGCAGACGCCTCTTTCGCACGTAAAAGTCGTTCCACCTTTCTTTTACTCATCCCATATCTCCTCCAACTCCACCCTTCAACCTCACCCTTCTACCCATGAGTGTAACGTATTCCAACTCATTTTGAGTATACTTCTCTCTTCAACCCTTTTTACATTTACCAACATCCTCACACGTATAAGTGCATCTCTTATATGTATTTTATGCATGTGTAAATATAATTATTACATATGTATATGTTTATACATATGTATATATACATATCTGAAATATCAAAGGAATTGTAAGATCTTATAATAAATTTATAATCATAAAAGAAGTTAAGAAATGACATCTTAACAAGCTCTTTACTATACACCCGTCGTTCGTACATTTTCTTTTTATTTTTTTATTTTTTTTAACATTTGAAAATCTTCGAGTACTTAAAGCAACGTATTTTCCACTAACGTTAACACGAAAAGTTCCGTGGAGTCACGAATTCCATGGTCTATTTGAAAAAACGTGTCGCTTGCAAATGCGATACTTTTAGAAATTTCATTGCAAGTTTCTTCCACGTTCTAAATGGGAACCGATAATCGTACACCCTTTTGCGTACAACTTTTTTCTTTACAAGTTCAACGTTCTTGAGTATTCAGCGATATATATATATATTTTCTTTTATCCGGCAGTTTCTTAAACTTGAATAAAACGAACATATAAAAAGGTAAATGCACGGAAGAAAATTTATAATGCTTATCGTAAATTATTAATGATGACAAATTTGACATTTTGAAAAGTAAAAAAAAAAATAAAGAGAAGAAAGGAAATGTTGGAACGTATATCGCGAAGTTTTTATTGTACAAATAAAATTTTATATACGAAAACAAAACAAAAACAAAAAATACTTAAATGCAATCAAATCAACGTGAACTATTTCTAAACGTTTATCTCGAAATAAAATATAACTATATTAAAATACATGAAAGAAAAACAAAAATTAAATAAACATAATAAACAATTACAAAAATCAATGCAATTAAATCAACGTGAACTATTTCTAAACGTTTATCTCGAAATAAAGTATAACTGAGTATACTGGTTTACTTGTAAACGTACCACGATTACAGAAAACGTAGTTTTTAGAAAAATGATATTGCAAATGATAAAATGAAAAAAAAAAAAAACAAGAAAATAACACTATGATAATGTATCGTTAAGAAGAAAACGACTGGTAGAAGAGACGTGAAAGACGTACATGGATGCAACGTAGTAGTAGTAGTAGTAGTAGTACTTTGAGGAAGGGATAAAATATTCGGTTGATTTTAGTATGCTTACAAAAGGGAAGTGGCGGTTTTTCTTTCGGCGACAAAAGAGTAAGACGAGAGAGATCGTTCTCTTTGCATATGCATCGTCATGCACTTCTTCTATCCAGCTTTTCTCATTTTTTTTGTTCTTTTTTTTTTCTTTACACGTGCGCCGCGCTGCGACGCACCCACACACACACGTAAAATATACGTATACAAAATATACTAAACCAACAGGTTTGATATCAAAGCACTCTTTCAGACATTATTGCTTTGCAAGATAAGACGTTCGCGTGGAATAAAGTCCGGGGACCATGTTACAAAACACGAAATGCTTTTCTTTCCTATGACGTCACGCTCACCAAGATTCCTACACGCACTTAACCATTCTCCTTATCCACATCTGTGTGATATTTTATTACAATAAATGTTTATATTTAACATATCGTGTTCTTTTTTTTATCATTTTTATCTTTCATATTTTGTTCTCTTTTTTATTTTTATTATGATGATTAGTACACGAAAGATATAACTGTGTTAATAATACACACACACACACATATGTGAATGTCCTATACACTGGTTATCGTTTAAAGTAATCTAATTTAAAGATGATATTTAATATTATAATATTTATATTTGTTATAATGCATTTCCTGCTACGTTTACCATTTTCGATACACGTTGTGAATTTCATTTTAGTACACACATATATATATAATACATAGAACAGGTACAAATAAAATCTTGAGATAGTAATCAAAATATAAATTTCACTTTATATTTTTGTCCCATTTCTAGTTTCTCAAAGGAAGGAAAAATTTAAAACAATGTTTAATCTATCTTATCCATTTTACAATGAGTGCTAATATTTTTCTCAATTTCCTACTGTGTTTCCAAATATTTGATGTATAGAGTACATAGAATATTCAATAAACGACAACGAAAATCACGTCGGTTTACA
>NW_015149017.1:715943-737744 GCF_001465965.1 Polistes dominula
ATATATATATATATATATATATATATAGACGTATATACATATAAGCAAAGTTTACCAATTTCGTTGTAATTTTATTTCTGAGAACAACGAAGTTTTTCTCACAAATCTTTATATTTTAATATATATTTTAATATATATTTTAATATATATTTTAATATATTAGTTATTCAAAAAAATAATAATAATAAAATGATAATCAATAAAGAAATTCTTCTATAAAAAAAATTTCTATTTCATTATAAAAAAATATTTTATTTATATTATATTATATTATTAAAATAGAAATTGTGTAATATATATATATATAAAATAATAAAATTACTGTTTTAATAATATAATGTAATATAAATTTTATTTTCTTTTATATTATATTACTATTATTATTATTATTATTATTATTATTATTATTATTATTATTATTATTATTATTATTATTATTTATTTTATATTCTATAATTTAAATTAATATAATATAAATAAGAAAATAGAAAGTTTATAATTTATATTAATTTAAACTTCTATTCTATTCTTTAATAAAAATTAAAAAAAAAAAGAATAAATGTATTTGAGTTTTAATTTTTTCCTTTCTTTTATTATTTTTATCTTATTTTTTTTTTTTTTTCATACATACACCATAATCACATTGAACATAGCTAATTCAAATTGTACTATTGTAAAAATATCGATCTTTTAATCCGAACTTTTAATCGAACAGGTGAAAATCGGTTCTCTCTCTCTATCTCTCTCTCTCTCTCTCTGTCAGTGTTCATGTCAACTGACGTATTCAAAAGCGACATTCGCGATTAACGATAATACTTTAAACGCGGATTGAGATTTATCGTTGAACGTTACGTAATACATTTTGAATCACGTTAATGAATCAAACTGGGCGTCGAACGTTTCAATCGACTCACTGCTCACGTCTACCAATGACGATGAGTAGGAAAGGCCACGAGAACAGCATCCGCAACATCAACGATCGATCCAAACCTTCCTTTCTACTACCTTTACTACATATATCTACTTAACTATGTAGAACTAGAACCATGATGTTTCTCTCCCTTTCTCACTCTCACTCCCTTACATACATATACATATATATATATAGTATATACTATAGTTACTGTTACTGCTGCTCCTGCTGCTGTTGCTAAAGCTAAAGCTGAACTTTAAGCTCCGCTTATGGCGTCGATCAGCCAATCAAGCAACCGGATTTGAAACTTCAATCCTACTTAAATTTTAACTTAGAAAATTTCTTAAGAAAGATTCCTTTCTCTCTACTTAAGAAGAATAAGAAGATGATATATAGAGAAGGCTTTTCTAATTAATTGCAATCGGTAAAGCTGATAATAAAGACAAGTGTCTATCAGAACATTCAAAAAGTCGAATAAGTTAAAAGAAAGAGAGAGAAATTAAGGGGACCTTCTACTCTGCAGTTTTCAAAAAATTTTTTTTTTTTTGTTTACATTTTTCGAATGTATATATATGTAGAAATATTGTGTTAAAATTTCAAAAAGATCCGATGTCTCTAACTACATTTTTTTGCTGCCTGAACGTTACTATCTCGGACCGCTCTCCTNTACTACTGTTTTTGCAATAAAAAATTAATTAAAATGAAAAAATAAAAATTCAT
Source organism: Polistes dominula (assembly GCF_001465965.1). Next base: position 717,577 of record NW_015149017.1, read on the forward strand.
TTATATAGTTTAAGACTCAATTTAACAAACCCAACAACTTTTATATCGATATCTTTTATAGTTGTCTTGGAAAAAATTCGCGAAAATAGCCTTTTTTTTAGGTGCTCAGAGTAGAAGGTCCCCTTAATTAATAAAGAGAATAATAATAAAAAAAAAAAGTAAAAAAAAGAAAAGGGAATAGGTGGGAAAGCACGGATTTGATTTTAATTAAATTAAAAATTCATGAAGCCCTCATTATTCGTAACCCATTAAGCCCAGATAAAACTCGTTAAACGTACGTCATGAACATTGTTAAAGGATTATATTTAAAAAGACAGGACACACGAATATTTAATTTGATTAATAAAAAACAAAAAAAAAACAAAAAAAGAAAATAAATTCTATTACAATCTTTGACGAGAAATAATATATTCTGACATTTACTAATTCCGTACGATTATCGTCAATCAATTTTTGTTCAATATTAACTTCGAAATTTGTCTTATCATTTACGAGAAATTGAAATCGCAATATTATTCGATTAAACAAATATCCATTGTAAATAAAGATTATTGTGTACGTGAAGTAAATTAATCAAATACATCGATTCTATCTCTCGTACGAGTTTTATACGCTGTTTGGAATGTGAAATGTTTCTGCTAAATTAAAGGTCGTTCATTTTAAGCATTAGATTGATATAGATAAAGGTCAAGGATTTATTATCTTCTTCGTACTACATCAAACACGAATTTAATGAACGATAACAAATTCTTGACCATTCCCCGGTATTCTGAACAAATGATTCATTCACAACCTTTGTCAATATGTAAACTTTTATTATTAAGTAAAATCAATCGTTATTTATTAATCGTAATAATCTCAAAAAAAAAAAAAATATATTTGAATAAAATAAGATAGGATCTATCGTAAAGTAAAATTAGTTTTGTTGATTAAATTAAAAAAAAAAGTAAATTAAATAAAATTATTTTATCTCAAAAGGTAAAACCACGATTAACTATATTTTTAATTTATTATTTTTGTTCAATTGATTCTTTCATATACAACAATGTAATATTAAAAAGAATTTGATCATTTTTGTATCTTTAAAAAAAATAAAAATATTTGATTGAATGAATAAGCTAACAATTAATTTCAAATAATAACAAATAAAATTTCTACACATCATTCCATACGCTATTTTTTTTTTTATAATCCAATTATTTAACCATCGATGTTATTTGAATAGAAATAACCTATAGCTCAACAAACTAACAATCATTAAAAACAATTTTCTATCAAAAAGAAGAAAAACAAAAGAATAATAAAACATGTCGAAAAATAATAAAAAAAAATCAAATAAACCCCCGATCGAGTATTATCGAATAAAATTGTTTAAAGTTTATAAATCTCGTTTGACGTGTTAGAGATGTTTTATTTTTACTTTTTCTTTTTCTTCAAACAAGATATATCGTTTACAGATAATTCTAACGTAAGCCTTTTAGCAAGGAAAATGTTCACAAGACTTACACACGTGTACACACACACACACACACACAAATATCGTTTATCGTGCTTCTCAAATTTCCTAGCTAAGCTTTAGTGTGACTAAGGATTGATGGACGATCGTCATAGGTAAATAGATAGATAGTGTTAAGGTAAATATATAGAGACGCATATGTTAGACGGCTAGTTAATTACATGCTTAAGCTCCGATCGTGTAATCTCTATAATGTAACCCGTAAAGATTAAATGTATACTAAGGATATGTGAACAACAAGTGGAACTCTATCATATAGACTATAGATTATTAATTATAAACATGATTTAATAATTATCTAATAACTGATCGATAATACCTACACGTTATTATACAATTTTATTACACAATTTTCGTCTATGATAAATATAATAATAAATAAAACAAGTAGATATTTATTTTTATTTTTCTTTTTTTAATTAACACGTTCCGCGTCACGTGTACCACCGGTGGTACACTTACAATTAGACATATTTATTTAATACGCTTAAAATATATTTATAACAAATTTAATTCTGTACAAGAATATTTCTATTAAAATATTGATGCATAAATGTAGTATAGAACAAAGCACATAAATTTGCTTTAAATTGTTATATTTACAATAGATAATAATTACATGTAATGGTTGATTTTGTTAAAGGAAAATAAAATGGCTAGAATGACAAGTCAGGTAAAAAGGGTTGGACATGAAACGTGTTAAAAATTACTTATCGATATTGTTAAAAGAGATGGACAAATCAAAAACACAGTGAGATTAAAATGAATACTAATACATTATAATAATATATATAATGTTGGCAAAAACACGTACTGTCACATTGAAGTCTTGTAGAAGAAAGAARGACGCAAAAGCATCTCATAGCTTAAACAGTTCTTGCGGTCACATAATACTCACACACACACACAAAAAATAAGAGGAGATTATTATATATTTGGCTCGTTCTCACACACTCATCTTTGTACTCATCAATATTTACATATTGAACTTGGTTGAACTTGGCAAAATACATAATAAATATATCATATATATACTAACAAAGATTATAATATTTACTATGTATTACAACAGATATGAATTTAGGTGAGAAGTTATTTGATAAAAATAATATAATTATTATTATATTATATTATATTATATTATTTTTTTATTTATCGTATATATATACACACATATAATATAAAATAATATAATTATAAATTGTGTAATTATAAACAATATTTTTTTTATACTATATTATATAAAATATATTTTATATATAAATTTAAAATATAATAATTTTAGATTATATTTATTTTATTTTTATTATATTTTAATAATACAATTATTATTATATCTATATAACTATAATTATAAATAAAATAATAATGACTTATTTGAAACCTATGTAATTTCTTTGAAATTTTATTATTTTTTTTTCAATAAATATTAAATATCTTATCTCCTAAACATAAAAAAACTTTCATTCAAAAGTTAATATATTTTATATTTGAGTTTGCAACTGTACAAAATAATTTTCAAAAAATTTGACTAACCTGACAATAATCGAAAATAATACATCAACGAAAATTTGAGAAACATATAACTTGGTTATCATGCACTATCTGGTATAAAGGAAAAATAATACTCTAAAAAAAAAAACCATGAAATTAAAAGAAGAAAAAAAGAAAATTTATGTTGACAACTTTTATTTTATCTATTTTCTTTTTTTTTTTTTTTTTTTGGTAACTTGTTACCAGTAAAAGAAATTTAAATTCACATTTATAACAAACTCCCGTTATCGGTTTGGCGTAAAGATTTCCAAAGGAAAAAGGTATATTCGTTTGATTTATGTACATATGTACCTGTATATACTAGCACGAGTTCTCTCATTCGGTGATGCAGAAACAGAAATATAGAAGCAGAAGCAGAAGCTAAAGCAAAAGCAAAAGTAAAAGTAATACATGTAGTAGTTGTGTCAGTAGCAAAAGTAGTGCTTCTCGAAAAAGAAGTATAAAAGAAAAGGGCTGGATTTGGAAGGGGGTGAGGGATGTATGGGGATAGAACCGATAATGGGGACGCGTAATGGTAGAAAGATTCGTTCGTTCGACGGTATTATCTTCGTTCGGGTGTAAACCAGCCCCCTCCAACTCCCACCCTCATCCTATCAACGAGAATTCGTCGTACGGAAAGAAAAGAGAAGGAAAATAAAAGAAATAAGAGAAGGAAAGAGAAAATGATTAAAAAAAAAGAAAAGAAAATAAGCTAAATAACAAACAAACAAACAAACAAAAATAAAATAGAAAGTAACAAACGGAAAATGAAGAAAACGTGACAACGAATTTTGTTCGTGGACAAATGAGAAACGTTAATGAAATATTTCGAATTGATTTCTTTTTAAATTGATTAAAGGTTAATAAGAACATTAATATACGAGTAATTTTTTTTTTTTTATTATTATTATTCAATTTTAAACTGAAACGAAAATTAATCAACTTTTTTTTCCTTCTCTCTCTGTCTCTATATCGATTTTTAAACCCAACTTATAAACCATTAAATTAAAGAGGAAATTAATAAGCAAGAAAAAATATTCTTTTTTCTTTTTAACGATAGACAAAATTAATCGAGTTGAATTATTTTTTATTTGTAATACGTTTTTTTCTTTTTTTTTAATTAAAAAGGAAATTAATAAGCAAAAAAATGTGTTTTTGTTTCTTTTTAACGATAGACAGAATTTATCGAGGTGAATTATTTTATATTTGCAATATGTTCTTTTTTTATTCTGTTATATTTTTTTTTTTTCAATTTAGATTATGTAATTATAGAAAAGATAATTTCATAAGATAATTAGAAATATACAATACACATATATATGCATGTAGAACAAGGGATGATGGTATATCGAATCAATAAATTCTAAGAACAATAGTTGAATGTATTATTTTATGTAATATATATACATATCTCTAATAACAACCCCCTCATCGATTTCTATTGTTTCGGCAAATGAATAATATAAATAATTGCGAACTAATTAATTGCTCCTGGCGATTGGCATAGCTAATTCACAGAAAGACTCGCACCCATTTAACTTGGGTAATAATTTGCTACCATTAATGCTGCACGTTGCACTCTGCTAACTACGCTTGCCGAATTATTGTCAACATTGAAATTGTACCTGCGAATAGCACACACACATACATATACACAGCGATGTATTCGTATATAGTTTTAATAAAATAGAATATCATTCCAATAGTTTGTATAGCTTCCTATCGTCGAATAATGCAATTCAACTATTATTTTATAACGAAGAATTAGTAATTTCTAAAATTTAAGCAACGTTATATTATATAGAACAAATTTTATAGATTTTCTTTTTTAATTTGGTAAATTTAAATGAAAATAATACTAAATAAATAATAAGCCTAACAATAATCTCGTAGTAAATTAAAATTAAATAATTATATATTAAAAAATAATAAAATAAAATAATATTATTTAATAAAATAATTATATTATATACTGGAGTATACAATATACAAGGTGTGTCAGAATTTTTTCTATTTAAACGTAAACGACATTAACAAAAAAAAAAGTTATGCCATGTATAACATTTTTATCTTACTTTTTGCAAATAAAAAGAACAAAACTTCAGACATCATCTTTCATACAAGATATCACATAAATTCTGTTAAATTAATTATTTTAAACAACAAAATTAATACTTGATAAATAATAAGCCTAATATTTAGTATATTTCTATATCTAAATATGTATATTACATAAATGTAATATAATTCATTGCAAACTAAATATATTATTCTAATGAAAATTTCGTAAATAGAGATTCGTTAGTTTTTAATCAAATATTTATCTTTAAAGTTTGAAATTCGTGTTTTCAAGCCACCCTTCCTCCTCCCCCTTTCCTCCCACAAACTATGTCTGTCGTCTGGGCCTGATTCTAAATCAAACAGGCCGTTGCACTACCGGTGATGCGACATCAAGCTTCGGTCTTCTTGATTAACCGATCCCACCCTCTTCCTCTCTCTTCTCCCCTTTCCTCTCTCTCTCTCTCTCTCTCTCTCTCTCGTACTTTCTCACTCACTCATGTCAGTGCGACCCCAGAGTTCCAATACTTTGTGCATTGAACCACGGTCGGACGAACGATGTTCCAATTTAGTCGTGTTCCCCTTTACCTCTGATAGCTTTCCGATCGCGATACGCAACTTCGATAGACGATTCATGTCAGTCAAGAGTGAGTGAGAGAGAAAAAGAGAGAGGGAGAGAAATAGAGAGAGATATCTTTGAAATTTTGAAATCATCATCGATATTCTGTTCAATCATTTGACTCCTACCAATCATGGGTACTCAATAAATCAATAAGAAAAAATTAAAAATACATTTTGTTCAAATTTTAATTATCTAATCAATTTAAATCATACCTGTATCTTTTTATTTTTTTATTTTTTTATTTTTTAAATCCGACAATTTTTGTTTAAATTTTTCTTTTTTTTTTTTCTATTATAGGAAAATAATATAAAATCCATCGTGTTCAAATTTTAATTAGCTAATCAATTTAAATCATACATGTATCTTTTTATTTTTTAAATTTATTTTAAATCCAACGATTGTTTTTTATATTTTTTCTTTTTAATGAAAGATAACCATTAATACTCATATTGCATAATACTTGTATATCCGAATAATAGTTTACATTAAATTTTGGTATAAAAAACCATCAAGACTAAACGTATCTATTATATTATCAAAAGAGAAACGACGACGACGACATAGCAATTGAATTTCTACCATCAAGCATATAACATCTGAATTATTTCAACGAAAGGAAAAAAAGAGAGGCTACAGTTACGGTGAACAAAAAATACGTGTCTCGCACGTGACAAATTACTACTTGGAAGGGCAGGGACCCTTCTACTTCTCTCTTTTTCTCTTTGTGTGTGGGCGGGGTTTTTAAATAAAAGTAAAAAATAAAAAAAGAAAAAGAGAAAAATTACCAACGTTTGATCGATATCCTTCTTTTTCCCCTCACCTCACCCATCCTCTTCCTCTTCCTCTTCCTTTTCTCCCCCTTTCCCCCACACTTTTTTCCCATATCCTGCACGTGGCATTAAACGCAGAGTTTAACGGGAGGTTCAAATAGGAACTACGGTTTCGTACAATGCACCAAATTGCGTGTGCCTTCGGTTTAAAGGGACCGTTTGTAGAGAAAAGGGATGAATGGTGGGGCGGGGTTTTYAGGGGGAGGGAGGGAGTGAAAGTCGAAGGGTCGCCTGTCAGAACACCGGTCACGCACGTCGCATCACTCTTTCAATTGTTCTGCACAGGAAACAGACTGCGTTTCCGTCACCTGTCCTTCCTCCTCTTCCCCCTTCCCCCACTTGCCCCTCTTTCACTCACGCCTATCATTCAATTCAATTTTTCTGACCTTAATGTTATTTTTTTTTTTCTATTTTTTATTTTAACGTGACACCTGACCACCACCATCACCATTACCGCCACCAACAACAACGACATGCTCAAAGGATCACCCACCCGTATTTAAAGTCACGCTCAGGTAGTACTCAGCTGTCCCTTTTTTTTGTTTGTTTTTTTTTTCTTTATGACTACTCATATAAAATTGTTTGCATGTTACGTAAATATGTATGGTTAACTTTTCAAAACAAAAAATAAAATAAAATTATTCTTTTTATAGTATACATATGTGTATACATATGTATATATGTTTGAAATGTTTCTCATAACTTGTAAAGTATTTCAATATTTTTTACTAAGTTTTGCAAAATTTTTGGTTTAGTAATTTTGTAAATATCATTAAAAGATTACTCCTGTAAATAAAATTAAATAAATTTTGCTGAAAAGTACATAAATTTATTTTGCAAAACTTTTTTTTAGAGAGAGAGAGAGAGAAAGAGAGAGAGAGAGAGAGACTGAACATTTAATTTTAATTCAATGAAAAAATTCTTTTTGAAAAATACTCTGTACGGTCAAGTGCATTCAAATTTATCTTTCAATGTATAATACAAATATAAATGTAACATTTAACAATAATAATTAATTCAATCAATTTGTTTTCATAAATATAATAACACGAATAAAACAACCATCTTAAAAAAAAAAAAGAAAAATTTAGCAAGTATTGAAAGACATTAACAAAATGAATAAAAATGTTTCTCTTGAAATAAGAAGAATAAGAAGAAGAAGAAGAAGAAGGAAGAAGATGATGATGATGATGATGAAAAAGAAATAAATAAAATAATATTCAATAAGCAAAGTTTTATTTGATAATTCAAACGAAGTAGAGTTAGGGTCCAGTAAAATCGACCTAGATCCGAAGTTTAAGGTTCATTGAAGAATCGTATTTACGAAAAAGTACCGCATTCGAGTTTTCCCTAAGCTTAGTTTACTCTCTCTCTCTCTCTCTCTCTCTCTCTCTCTCTCTCTCTCTCTCTCTCTATCTCATACACACACACACACACACACACACACACACACAGAGTAAAAGAATCGTCGTAGTTTCGTCGTCATTTCAGTTTTCGTCGTACGATATTTCGTTTTGCAGCAAAGAAACGAAAGCCACGATCGTTATACTTCGTAAAACCCACCTCCTAATTAAGTTTCCGAAAGTCGGCAAAGCTATTGTTTCTTCGAACCTAAACGTCAAGCTCGCAGCAACGTCCTAATTTACGTTTTCAGTTTGTAATTTAAGCCGATAAGAAGACCTCGGGATCATTAGCGCGCGCGCGCGCGCGCGAGCGCTCGTTCACTCGCACGACCCCGCGGTTTTCTTTGCTTAACATTTCCATACGAAAAAGTCGACCCGACCTTTTCCAACGTTTCTTTAAATATTCGTTCCAACACGATGTGCTGCACGATTCAACTAACCCCCAACCACCCAACGACCCCCTCAACCGTCCCCAGTTCGTCTTCTTTTCCCTACAACTAGGATACTCGTCCTAACCTTATCCCAACCAACCCCCAACACCCCCAGCCTCAACCCAACCCTCGACTCCTTTTTACTTTTTTCTTTTTTCTTCTTTTCTTTCTTTCTCTCTCTCTCTCTCTCTCTCTCTCTCTCTCTCTCTCTTTCTCATTCTCTTTTCTAGTTCATCTCCAACTTTTTATTTACACGACAATCTCATTTGCTCCTCGACACGATCGACAACTACCACCCAACGTTTTCTTCTTGCAATTCTTGCTATAAAGTTAAAAATCCTTAACTCTTGTGGAATTTCTATTACGAATTTCTTGTACCTTGAATAATCTATTATTTTCAAATAGGTATATTCATGAGACGAATATTTTACTAACATTTCTTATTAACCTACTCTCACCACCCACATCCACCCATCTACTTTTCCTCTCCTATCATCTATCGAATGATTCTCATCGTTTTTATAAATTACGTCAATTACAAATTAGAATTTGTTTTTCTTTTTAGGAAGCATGACATTCGGAATATCTGTGGGAAAAAAAAAAGCAAAATTTCTATAATAAAATTAATAATATTCTATTTGTAATATTAATAATTTATATAATAAAATAATAAAATTCTATCAATCTTATAATATATTAGATATTATTATTATTATTAGATCTTATAATATTTATAAAGATTTTTGTTTCTTCGTTGAATCGTACGAAAAATAATATAATAATAATAATAATAATAATAATAATAATAATAATAATAATAATAATAATAATAATAAAAAAATAAGAACAACAAAAATAAAATAAAATAAAGAGGTAAAGTAAAATATCTTAGATGGTTGTAAATGATCGAATTTATGTACAACGTGTTAGGATAGATTTACAACTGTAGGATCAGATACGATAACGCCTCGTTATCACGACAACGTAAAATCCAACGATGGACGTTTACGTTCCCGTCGACTTTTCCTAGAAAATATCGCCCAATGTGAGTCTGACCTCTTACAAAATTTATTTTTCATTTTCACGAAATCTTTCGTTTTTAATACACCCACCTATTTTTATTCTTTTCACAATGATCATTCTTGAATTAACATTTATCGTAAAAAAAAAAAAAGATTCTTAAAACCAACTAGCCATTTTTTTCGTTTGCATCCATTTTTTTCATTTATTTTATTATAAAAAAAAAAAAAAAAAAACAAAAAAAAACAATAAGAATTCGTGAAATGAAAAATGTATCAAATTGAATAAAGAAAAATATATGGCAGTAAGTGGACAAGTTTGTATCTGCATTTTTACGATATCCACGGAGTATCAAATGATCCATCACAACTCAAATGCTCCTGCAACTTCTTTCCTGTTCTTTTTTATTTTATTTTTATTTTTATTTTTATTTTATTTTATTTTATTTCACGTCAAAAGAGTCGACCTTTATAGTTTGCCTAACCTAGCTTCATACACAAGTTGCAAATAACATTTCGTAAAAGTTTGATAACGTTTAGCATTAAACGATAGGTTGAAACAATATTAAAAAGCATCCCCCCTCCCCCTATCTCTACTTCTACTCATTTTTAAACGAAATATCGAAAAAAACAAATCTCTTTTTCTTTTTTTCATTCAAAGAACGGGAAAATTGGAAACAATGATAATGAAAAGTTTAAAAGGAACAATGAAACTGGCGCCAAAGTCTTATAGCGAAATGAAGAAAAACACAGGTAACGTTAACGTGTTGTTTAATCGAGATTATCGTAGTTAGTGAAACTCTTTACGGATTTACAGTCGCTGAGGCAAACATAATACGATTGAACTTATTTTCTCTTATACTAGTTTGCTTCCTGTGCATAGCCGCTTTCATGTTACTAATTAAAACAGAACAGTAAACGAAGAGTTTGTAATTATATGTATATATTTAAAAAGACAAACACAAATAAAATGAATGAACAAAAGAACAAAAAAATGAAATCAAGAAAAAAGGAGAAAAACTTTCTTCTATTTATTCTTGTACTTTTTTAAAACGTTAATCGTTTAAATAAATTTATTTATAAGCTTATTATATCCGTAAAACTCGTCATAATCCGATTCAACGTAGCTACCATTCATTAATTAACAAGCTTACTTATAATTAAAAATATTTATTTTTGATTTGTATAATTGCCATTAAAACGAGTCGATAAAACTTGACTGAGCACGAATTAAAAAAAAAATAAAATAAAATAAAGAACAAAATAATTATGAATTTGATGTAAAAATAAAACAAACCTTCCCCAACCCTCCTACCCTTCCATTGATCTCGCATTGTTAACATTTGATCAAGCATTAGACGTAAATTATTAGAAAAAAAAAACAAATGTTTCGTGTGGAAATAGTATGTTAGAATAAATGAAATACTATACGTATAATTGTATACATTTTCCACAATTGCACACACATTCGATGCTGAAAATTAATTGTTAGAAATAATCGTTAATTCCCCTATCAATGGTTTCTCCCTTCCATCACCTATCCAATTCCTCCCAACACCCACATCCCATTACCATCCTTCTACTACAAATTTGAATCATACAACTCACACATCGACTGAATGACTGAGTAGAATTTTGTTCTAGTGTTTGTAAAACGATCAAATTAATTTTACAGAAATGTTTCATTGAAAATGGAAAATCGTTTTAAAGTAAAGCAGCGTAAGTATAAATGTGCGTAAGCACGAATTACAATTTGTGCTGGTTGTGGAGAATTCTTTGACGTCATAGAATTCGTCAGAGTGGATGATTTAATCACCGTAAGTACTTCTACGACTGGATAAGTCTCGTTTTAATGAAAATCCTAAGAATCACTCTGACTATTACTATTACTATTACATTTACATTGTCATTTTGAACATTTTAATTTGAAATTATTTTGAAAATGTGAAAAAAAAAAAAAACAACTCTTTTTCTACACGTTTTTCTTTTTATTCGAACAAATGTCTAATTAAAAGCTGATACAAATATGTAAGTAGAGAGAGAAAAAAAGAAAGAAGAAGAAAGAAAATAAAGTTGAAAATCATGGAAAGGAATAAATAACGAAAGAAATTTAACCCTTTGAGTGCTATGGACGCATATAAGCGTTTGGCAAAAATTACTAACCTTATCGTTCGAAGCATAATATGTGTTTGTTAATATTTATATATAAAGTAATTTAATATTTATAATAATTAATTAAATTATATTGAAAAACAAAAACTTTCATTATAGAATATAATTTATTATTAGAATCAGGCTAATAATAAATTGTTCTGTTCATACAAAACATTTTAGATAAAAGTATTCAGTGCGCAAAGGGTTAAACAAACAAATGTCAAAAGTTGGTGTTGTGTACGATTTTTATAAAAGTCCTATATCATCGATTGAAAAATATATATTTTTCAATCTGTACCTTATCTTTTCTCACCATTCTTTTTTCTTTTTCCTTTTATTCTACTTTTTCTTCTTTTCTATTTTACACGTACAAGCTTTACTCTCGAAGGCCTCTTTTCAAGCGTTATTTTATCGAACGAGATATATATGCCATATCGATGATACTTTAGTTCGATTCGCCCCCAAACAATAAAGACTTTTAAAGTACGATACTTTTTCTTTCTATCTTTCTTTTCTCCTTTGAGAATACAACGTGTCAAAATGCAAATATATATATATATATATGTATTGTAAATATAAAAATAAAAAAAGAAATGTAGGTACATTATTTAATTTAAACGAAAATAATAAAAATAGATTTAAACTTGACGTACAAACTTTATCTTATACAAACATTTTATTTGACATTTTGTATGTATATATGCATATTAATTAAACTCACGTAATTAATTCTACGAAGAAGAAAAACACACACATGCGCGTAAAGTGTAAATAAATTTAACAAAAATAAAAAAATATATGTAATTTTTTTTCCTTCTTTTGTTCTGTTTTTTTTTTTTATTTTTTTTTATTTTTCCCTGACGTACAAATAAAAAACCGTGGAAAATATACAGGGGTGGTGATGATGGTGACATGAATTCTCGTTACGTTGAAAAATAATCAATGATACACTATTAAACTATACGAAATAATATTAATAATAATCATCGAAGTATTCGTTGGGAAAGATAATAATAAAACTCATCAACGATATATATGTATGTGTGTGTGTGTGTATGTGTGTGTTTATACGAATTTAAAAATAAAAGGGATCGAATGAATAAAAGTGAGAGAGAAACGGGGTTTATGGTGGAGGATCGGGTGGTAAAGAGAAAGGGAAAGGGAAAGGGAAAATCGTTATTAATTGTCATTATTCTCGCGAAATTGTGTTTCCTGTGGTAGGCTGACGGCTTTCCAAGTATTTGCACCGTTTATGAGAACATTCGCGGTGTTGTATAGTGGTTTAGTAAATACCTAATACTTCGTAAAGTATTGAAATAGTTTGAAGATTCTCTTCAAAAGTTATCAACTTCTTCTTCTTCTTCTTCTTCTTCTTTTTCTTCTTCCTTTCCTTTTACTTCTACTACTAACTTTTTTTTTTTTGATTTCATGTATACCAAAGAAATAAATTTTGAAGAAGGTAGGAAAAGAAAAAAAAGGAAGACAAAAAGTTTCATTTTTATCCAATAAATATCTACAATACGATATTCTATCGTTCGTATATAAAAAGAGAAAAGAAAAATATTTCTTCAACGAAGAATTATTATTATTAAATATATAAAATACGATAAAGTAAAATAATAAATATATTGAAAATATAAATTGCATCGATTTATAATAAAATAGAATAATAATAATATTTTAATATAAACCAATGAAATAAATATAATTGTGTAATGTGTGTTCAAATAAGTGACTAACAAGAAATTACATTATTTTCTAAGACCAATTACTATGTGAATTAAAAATAAAATAAAAAGAGTAATAAATAAAACTAAAATATAATATAATATAATTGAAAATAAAAATTCAAACTTAAACACACATTCCCAAAAATGTACTCAAAAACCAATTACGATATGAATAAAAATAATCTGAAATGAGATGTTAGATGTTAAAAAAAGAAAATTGTGACATGAAATATAGTTTTATTTGAAATAAAAAAAAAATATTTAAAAAAATGAAAAGTAGATTGGTTAGTGTGTCCGAGTCATCTTAGGAGAAACTTCAGTCAATCGTCTTTGATCAAAGGGATATTCCGTTGGAACCACTGAACGTTCTTTGAATCGACCATCGAACGATTTCTCTCGAAGGTAGAAAGGGTAAGGTATAGATATAGGTCGGTCGTAAAGATACGAAAAAGGGAACATGCTCGTTTCTCTCCCGTCTAGCATGGGTTTACATTGCTACGATCGGAGACGATTGGATCGAACGCAACTTACTATACCTTTCTCTCTTTCTCTCTCTCTCTTTCTCTTTCTCTTTCTCTTTCTCTTTCTCTTTCTCTTTCTCTTTCTCTTTCTCTTTCTCTTTCTCTTTCTCTTTCTCTTTCTCTTTCTCTCTTTCTTTATTTCTCTTTGTTTCTATCTTTCTATCTTGTTTTATTGCAAATACCATCGAACGGGATTTAACGAAATGGCCAAAATACGAAAACGAAACTCTCGACGAGTTTGCCATTTCAAGGAAGAAAAAGGGCTAAGAAAAAAAAAAGGAAAAGGGAAACAGAAGGGGGATAGAAGGAAGAGTACTCTCTCCCCTAGTTTTGTGGTCGACAACAAAATTCGTGAAAAACCTACTTCGATTCGACCTTCGAAACCGCAGACCGTCTGAACTTTTTCCTGTTAAGTAACTGAGCTTTTGGGCTCGATATAAAGGAGAAGAAGAAGAAGAAAAAAGAGATATAAAAAAAAAAAATAGAAGAAAAAACAAAAAGAGGGAGGATAAAGGAAAACAAACAAGAAAAAAAAAAGAAAAAAGAAATGGGGAAGAAAATAGTAGGAGGAGGTGGGATAAAAGTTGTATCAAAACCGTGAATCGAATGTTTATCGAGGATTGGCGAGGAAGGTTAGCGAAGAACTTTACGCGAACCAACAAAAATTCTTTATTTATTCTCTCTCTCTCTCTCTCTCTCTCTCTCTCTTTCTCTCATTCTCTCTTATCCTCTTATCTATATCTTCTATCTCACGTTCTATTTTTCCTTTTTTATTTTTATTTTTATTTTTATTTTTATTTTTATTGGAATCAACACACTCAAGAATACATCCGTGTACCTATACGTATATAATAGCGTACACCCACACTCGACATTTTCGACGTAGTTACGCGATAATAAAAACTTTTATTACTCGAAGCTGCGGATTTTAAACTGGCACGTTGAGAGAATGGCACTGCCCAATCTTCGAAATAAAAGATTCTAACTAACTTAATGTTCCATTTTCTTTTTGTTTTTGAATTTAATTTATATCACAGGATTAACAAATATTTCTTTTTGAAATCTTGTAAATTTCACTAACACACTTTTAATAATTAATCACCTTGTATCTTTGAATTATTCTTTAAATTTTTTAACACTTGTCACGAATTGTTTATTGAAACAACAGTAATCTCTCTCTCTCTCTCTCTCTCTCTCTCTTTCACACATGTTTTTAATTTTATTTAAATAAAAATATAAATCCTATACAAATTGTTACGTTGAAAACATAAAAAGAAATGTGGTAACCAATCGTAAAATTGAAAAACAATTTATTAAATTATTACTTAAACTTGAATGCACACACGAAATCAAACACAAAGAAATATTTTCCTGTCATGAAAAATATATGTTCAATTAAGATAAGTAAAAAATTATTACGAAATGTAAACACCCATATACGACACACATTTTTATTTGTAATAAAATTAAAATATATAGATTGAAAAAGAAAGATAAAGAAATGAAACAAACAACATATACGAATACATACATACAACGAATGTGACCATCATATTGCAATATATGCGAATTAATGTGTTTCACGTGAAACGACGATGATAACTACAATCATAAATGTTATCATAAAGTGTTTCATAAATTCACGACGAGTAAATAAGTATACACTAATACTCAAAAACGTTATTTCAAAATGGCAATTCGAACTTTGTCGTATGCAAAATCCTCTCTCGAGTGTTATTGTTTGAAAAGGCAAATGTAATTAATAACAATAATGAAACATAATCACACCATACGATTCGTTCTTTGATTACATCCCCCTATCCCATCATTTCATTACGTTGTTGGAATTAAAAATAGGGAACAACAAAAAATAAACGAAACGAAATGAATGAGAGAAAGAACAAAAAGGAAAGAAAGGAATAATAAGAAAATAAAAAAATAAAATAGAAAGGCAAAACATTGTAACGTGTACGTTGTAATCACGTAATTTCTAAATAATCGTCTTTAAGAACAAGGTGAAAGAATAAAAACGTTTTCCTCTCTTTAAAGTTTTTCGTATCGTATTTTCTTCTCTCTTTCTCTCTCTCTCTCTCTCTCTCTCTCTCTCTCTTACTTTTTGTTTGTTGTTTTTTTTTTCTTTCTAAGTGGAAAAGAGAGTCTAGTATTAGACAGATATATCTAAAAAAAAAAATAAAAAAAATAAAAGTTTCTCTAGCGAGTCTTCGTGTCCGTAGTTTAATTGCCAGAACTGGATCGTGCCCGTCACCGTCGTGCCAGAACCATTAATTTCATTTAATCGACCACCCTCTTTTACTTCTTTCTCCCTATCCCTTCCCAGGCCATTCAGAAATCGAGGATAGGAAAGAAAAAGAGAAAAAAAACAAGAAAAAGAAAGAGAAGAGATAAAGGCTAAAGTAAACCAATCTTGAAATAGATCAGTCCTTTCACGCGCGATCGCAACCGATTAGAAAGAATAAAACGTTAAATAGGATAACTATCGATAAGAAAAAGTCAAATGAAAAAGAAAAATATTACCTTTCTTTTTAAAGTATATTTCAATTTATAGTTTGTCTTGTTTATTAAATAGTTTGAAGTATATAAACGAATAAAGGATAGTAAGATAAGGAAGAAAAATGAATTGTGTAAAATAATAAATATATTGAATGAAATAAAATGTGAGAATAATATTTTTATATAACAAACAAAAGTTAATTAAAAAAAATAATAGATCTATTTGCAATGGTCACTCAGTTTAAATTGAAGTGTCAAATATCTGATTATTTATTATATCGTTTGAAGTATATAAAACGAACATGAATAAAGGGAATAAGAAGATGAAAAAAAATAAAATATGTAAAATTAAATCAAATTTGAAAATAATATTTTTATATAACAAACAAAAGTTGATTAAAAAAAAAATAATAGATCTATTTGCAATGGTTAGTTAAAATAGAAGTATCCCAATATCCTGTTTTATAATAATTATAAACTGTTAAACAATAAAGTGTTTTACAAACAGTTAGAAAAATATAAAAACATAAAAATGAGGAAGAATAAAAAGAAAGATGATCGAATAACGAACGAATACAAAATGATTAAAAGAAATATTGGTAGGTAAATTTGTATTAGTCACTCAGTTTAAATAAAAGTATCCCAACTTCCTCTTGTCTGTTACAAAAAGTCAGAAAAATATGAAACTACAGACAAATGAGAAGAATAAAAAGAAAGATGTCAAATAACGAAAGAATATAAAATGATTAAAAGAAAATTGGCAGATAGATTTGCAATGGTCACTCAATTTCTATATTGATATTTCAACTTCCTCTTGTCTGTTACACACTTGAAAGAATATAAAACACACACGCAAATAAAGGAAATAAAAATAAGGAAAAAATAGAAATAATCCGAAGTGATGAAAAAACAATAATTGACAGATTTATTCGCGATGGTCACTCAGTTTAAATATTGATATTCCAACTTCTTCGTGTCTATTAAAAACATTTAGAAGAATATAAAACACACATACACACACAAATATGGGAAATAACAAAGAAAAGAAGAAGAAATAGGATAAAGAATTTAAAACGATGAAACGAAAATTGGTGGATCACGATTTTTGCGATTGGGGTCACTCAGTTTAAATATTTTTATATCCTACGAGAAAAAGGTTTATTTATCACGATAAAAAAATAAAAGAAAAAGGTCTCAGAGAAAATATAACCCTTGGGATAGAACTAGTATAATAATCGTTCCCATTATATATACATATATATATTCCTTTATCTTTTTAAGAAGAAATTCCTACACACACTTTTCGGGGTTGGTAGAAAATAACAATTTCGTCCTACAGGGGGGTGTATCCTTTTTTTATCTTTTCGTTTTTTTTTTCCTAAGGAAGGAACGTTAACGTTGTAACCATCCTCCGATAGACCACAATCGATGAGAACGATATGACGTCACACAAGCGAATTCGATTATCTGGTTTCTCGATCGTATTCGAGAAGCACTTCGTGGGGTATGAAAGGACGAATAGTCCTTGTCGTTCTCGAAATTCCTGCGTTCGTGGTGTCTCCTTTGAAGTGGACGAAGAAGAAGCTCTCTCTATCTCTTTCTCTCTCTCTCTCTCTCTTTCGTTAAACGATCCCTCTCACTCTGATATCTATATATATATTTCTATATATCTATACATACAGACACCACACATACACATATCATATATATACACTCAAAAAACCACAGGGAATAGTATGAACACATACACACACACACAAACATTCTCGTACACTTACACACACGTAGAACACTTACCCTTCGCAAGTAACATCACAATCATGATCCTTTTTCCTTCATGATCCTTCTCCTTCAACTTCCTCTTCTTACTTCAACACCTTCTTCTTTATTTTTTTTTTTTTTGAAATCACCTTTAGATATTTTCAAATCCAAATAGAAAACACTCTATCCAATCACGAATTTCGTTGATAGTAACAATCCTTTTATTTTTTCACCCTTTTCTCACTCTATCTTTTTTTATTTTTTATTTTTTATCGTCACTTTTTTATAACACGTATATTGATATATCACGTAAGGGTTAAGAATGAGAGGAGAGACAGAGGAATAAAAAAAAGGGGGTTGGTCGTCACACAACTTAGGACTTTCAACCGCGACTCTCGATCACACGCGTTCTACTGAACTCTCGCGAACTTACGATCCTCTCCCCCACTACCCAAACTCTCTCCCTCTCTCCCTCTCTCTCTCACACACAGAGTTCCCCTCTATACAGTTCGATTATCACCGTCTTTCTCTCTCTCTCTCTCTCCCTATTATTTCTTCACGACGTCTCAACACGAGAGAATAAAGGGAGAACAAATAACCACCCTTTCACTTTGCTGCTATTAGGACGAACACACTGGTAGGTACTATTTCAAAATGGATACAAAATCAATTACAATAGAATAAAATTTGAAATTTCTAAAAATGAACACACGAGTTATTAAACAAAATAAAATATATATTTTTCACGTTTGTCACACGATAAAATTTCCTTTGTATTCTTATAAATATTGTCTGTAAAAATGTAAAATAATATTAATAAATATAAACCAATCAAAAATTTTGAATCACTGAATAAATAAAATAAACTATGATTAAAGTCAGAGAAAAAGAAAATTAAATAAAAAAAAGAATTAGTATAAAATAAGATAAATTAAAGACAGATAATAAAAGTGGGGGACAATGGTTAAAGTTAGAGAAAAAAAAAATAAAAAAAAAATAACAGAACCAAATATAAACTAAGATAAATTAACAATAAATAATCAAAGTGAGATACAACAAAAGTAGAAGGGATGAGTGGGTTGTGTTGAAAACGTGGATGCGGGAAATTGCACGCGCGCGCGCGCGTAAGCTTATCCTTGCAAGCAAGCACAGGAAGTACAGTAAAGGAAAAGGATGAACGGATTAAAATAATCAAATCAGTTAACAAATTATTAAATGAGAAATAAATAAAAAGATTTATAAAAATAAATATAAAAAATATATATATATATATAAATATAAATATATATATAGATAAATAGGTAGATAGATAAATAAATAAATAAATATGTGTATATATACTGGAAGAGAAAAAAAAAAGTACTAAAAAAAGGTAAAGATATAGTTTTAGTATCTCGAAGGACGAGGGAAAACCCGAGCTCAACGTCCGCGTAGCGACTGGCGCCTGACACCACCACCCTTCCGACAACAGCCCAACCCTGCTTGCCTGCTTGCTTGCCTGCCTGCTTGACGGCGTGCGCGCCGCGAGCCAAAAGTGGAAGGGTGCAGGCAGATATAGGGAGTAAGAGGGAGAAATTGTGTGAGAGAGAGAGAGAGAGAGAGAACGACTACGAAAGGAGGAGAGCCAAGAGGGTGGAAGTGGGAATAAAGGAGGGGGTTATACACCAGTGGGGCGCCACCGGGCGCCAAACCCCTACTCCTCAAACATTTTCCAACCCCTTTTACTCTTATACGAAAGCGCACGCGCCTAGGGTCCCTAGATTTCGTCTCGCCTCCTGATTTTTCCTAATAAAAACGTTTGTCTCGGCGAGTAGCATGACGCAACACAACCCCTCGTGGTACGAAACTAACTCTACCCTACAACTTTGTACCAAGGGTCTCTATACCTAAAACTATATATATATATATGTAATACGTGTTGTTGTTGTTACTTTATATACTTTTTTCATTTATCCTACGTTTTTTATTTTTTTTTTTTTTTTTCATTCATCCTTTTTATTCTGTTTTTTTTTCTCGTACGTTTTACACCTATCCCCTTTTTGACATTACTTTTTTTTTTTACTTCTATTTTCTTTTACT
>NW_015149017.1:738694-767636 GCF_001465965.1 Polistes dominula
AAAAAGAAAACAAAAGAAAAAGAAGAAGTAGAAAAAAAGGGATTTGCAAATGGATATGAAGCTGGAAAGCTGTGAAATATGTTTTCCGACGAGAGCTTATGCGGACTATAAAATGTACGTAGAGAGAGAGAGAGAGAGAGAAAGAGAGAGAGAGAGAGAGAGAGAGAATATGTGAATGTGTGTGTATGTGAGCAATCGTGTAAAAGTGAGCTACGAAACGTCGTGAGCTCGACGAGTATTATTATTCGTGCTTGTCGTTCATCTGTGAACGTAGAAAAGCACATTGAAAATAGGCACAGTAATCGGAAATGGTTTTTCGTCAACATTTTCTATACAAAAATTTATACTTACTAGAAATCAAAATATTAGGAGCCATTTAAATCACGAATCATATAACAAAAAGAAAAACAATTTCAACATCTTGTTGTAAATTAAAATTAACATTAATGATAATTCTGTTGAATCAACTATTATAATAACCATACGTATTATTTTTATTTTAATATATTTTAATTTATAATTATTTCTTTTTTTAATAATTAAATATTATTTTTTTAAATTTATAAATTTATAAATTATATTTGTAATTATTTAATTTATTTTAATTTATAATATATTAAAAATATTTTAAAATATTACAAATATTATTATTCAATTATAATTAATATATATAATACGTATAATAATATTTATTAATATAATATAAATATGTAGTATATAATTATATATATATAAACATATTTTCAAACATATTTTATACATTATTTATATATATAAATAAAATAATAAATTATATAGTTATAAAATACTATATAATCGTATATAAAAATACTTATTATTATGCGATGTATAATAAAACGTGTTATTAAAGATTATTTAATAGAAAAAAAAAAAAAAATAAGAAAAAGAAATAATGCATAACGATTATCGTATAATAAGATATTTTTTATCGATGATTGGCTATAGAAAAAAATATACACCATAAGTAGAAAAAAAAAAAAGAAAAAGAATACTTTTCTTATACGAAAATTGCATAAGTATCTTAACAAAAATACTATACGAATAATCCGTGTATGTGTGTATATACGGTAACATAATTTATTCCGATTTTAATAAGTACCAAGAAGAGACATTAACGACATATGTGTAACTTACTATTAATATTTCCACTTTATAAATTGAAAACCAAATCCAACCGAAAAGGTTTTCTCATTTTAACTTGAAACATCTTTCTCTTCTCGTATACTAAAACGAGAATTAAACGACGTACTAAATTGATGGTTTCTATCTCATTCTCTCTCTCTCTCTCTCTCTCTCTCTTTCTCTCTTTTCTATCTTCTCTTTTTACAGTGAAAACTAGGTATATGACAACTATATACAGAGAGACTATATTTATAACATAACCATCTGTAAATATACTAAAGTAAAAGCATATTTCCGTGCTTGTTGACTGGTACCCATCGGATTTCATTATTTCTCTTTTTTCTTTTTCTTCTATTTTTCTATCTCTTTCTTTCACATATTTATATTTCACACCAGAACACCAAGTTTAAATCGTATTTTCTCCTCACAGTATTCTCTATTTCTTTATAAGCATCGCATCGTTACATACGAATCGATGATATAACATTTTTTAACGTTTCCTTTTACAATCTTGTGTAAGTAATAAAAACGAAAAATAAAAAATGATATAAGGAAAAAAGAAATAAGATTGGATACAAGGAAATAGTCGGGTCCTATCGTTTCGGTCAACGAATTTCAAGTTCTACGAAAGCAAAGCCCAGTTTCGGGCTCTGTACCAAAATCCGTAGTCTACTACTACTACTACTACTAATACTACTATGAATATCTTCTTACAGTTTGGATAAAAAGAGAAAACGAAATATACCTTATCATTCCTACCAAAGTTTCTCTACCTTCTCTTATTCGAGACATTTAGCTAGGAAAGTAATAATTAATGGCTTTCCTCCTTCTTTAAGGAAAAAGTTTACTGGCAAACAGACCAATAAAATCTTCTTTTACCAACCGACACCGCACAACGATTATATTCTTTATGATTTAATAATCGTTTAAATTACTTCAAAATAACCATTATCACGTAACCATTCTTTTATTTTTTTTTTATTTTTTTTTATTTTTTTTTTGCCTAAGTTTCATAATTAATTCATATTATTCAATATAATATAATTTGATAATTGATTACGAATTTTAATTCATTTTCAAATTTCTTTCGCCATTTGTGCGAGTACGATTAATTTGAAGATATTAAAAATCTCATTTATTATAGTAAATAAAATTAAAAATATCCAAATGTTTGTATAAAAGGAATAATTTAAAATTTTAACTCTTGAATATTATAACATTCAAACAATAATTAATTCATTGAATATAACAATATTACAATAATAATTTAAAATTAATAATTTAAATTATTAAATATATTTTATATAATTTAAATATTTAATTTAAAAATTAAAATATATATTATATATATATAATAATATAATTTAAATTTTATATGCATTAAATAATATACTTAATACAATAATTTAAATTTAAATAATTTATATAAATTACATTCTCGAATATTTTAAAATTAAAACAATAATTAGTTTAATCGATATAACAATACTCTTAGTTACAAATAAAATAAAATAAATCCAAAATGTCATATATATACACACATAAAATAATTAATATTCTAACCCTTGAATATTTTAACATATAAACAAACATTATTCCATTAATTAAACCATCCTTTAATTGATTCAACATGCCAATATCGATCTAATATCGAAGAAACTTAGGTCGAATGGAGAGAAACTAATCTTTGAAATCGAACAACAAACTCACACATATATACATACATACATAACTGTAAATATGTAGTGAGTTAATCTAACTGAAACTAATTAATTTTACTTCCATTCGAATAAATTCTCGTTGAAAATGGTAAGGTTTCCTTTTGACCTCGAATATCAATACACATATATATATATAAATGTATACGTGTATGAGAGGTGCGAGAAAGAGGATGCATTATTAGCGTTCAGCCTCGTTCACAAACTGTTTATCGTTTCATTCATTCATTCTCATTTCTCTTCATAGTTCAACTCCGTTGATGCACACTTCGAACGTTCTTCATGACTTTTACAATACTTTTTTTTTTCATTTTATTTTTTGCTTACTTCTACTACTTCATCTCTCTCTCTCTCTCTCTCTCTCTCTCTTTCTCTCTCTTTCCTCTCATTGTCTCTCTTTCTCTTATTCCATATCGAAATACACAAATCTTTTCACGCTCTAATTGACGCCCGGTTGTCGATCGTATTCTTCGTTTCATCGTGTACGAATGAACCGGCTTTTGTGATTTTTCCTTCAATCTACGTACCATTCTCTTTCACCGGAACTTAACGTATTCGTTCGATTACCGATCTACCCTTCTACCCCACCCCCACCCCCTCCTACCCCTGCATTCTCCTAGAGATATCGATTCTACCCGCTAGATAACAAACAACAAATATCTTTCTTCTTCTCCTTTTTCTCATTGTCCAACAAACGCGATTCTTTCGAACGGAAATCGGTAAAAAAAAAAAAAAAAATAGAAAAAAAAAGGTAAAGGAAGGAAGGAAGGAAGGAAGGAAGACAAGAATAATACAAACTGAGATAATACAATAAGAAGTAACGAAATTAAATGATTATACTTTAAACAGGAATATGCAATTAGGTATTTGTTTTTCTTTTTTCTTATTTCTCGAATTAATATCTCGGAAAATATATTTTGTTATTTTATTTAATGGATTAAAATCAAAATGTCATGCGAAATTATTATATTGATCGAGTATACGATACAATAAAATAATAGAAAAGGAAAGGGGGTGAGGGGGAAAGGTAAAACAAATGACAGAAAAAATTCTATTTTATTTATTTTTGATTTTTTTTTTTTTTTTCATCCTATCGAAATATTTATCGATTATTATATATAGTTTATTATATATAAATTATTTTTTTATAGTTTATTATCCTAACTTGTGTCGATTACCTAAATCGGAAGAAAAAAGGAAAAGGAAATTTATTTTTCGTGGAAAAAAAAAATGCAATGAAATAAATGAAACTAAATTAAATAAAAACTACAAGAAAAAAATAAAATAAAATATAAACAAAATTAAACTAAATTAAACTAAACTATAATATAATAAAATAAAATGTAATTAATAATAATATTATTCACTTATCTTTTTTTGATTTTTTTTTTCTGTTTTGCTTTCATCCTATCGAAATATTGATCGATTATTATATATAGTTTATTATATATAAATAATTTATTGTTTATTATCCTGACATGTGTCGATTACTTAAATTGAAAGAAAAAAGGGAAGGACAGGAAAGGGAAAAATAATAAAAAAAAAAAAAACATAAAAATGAGAGAATTTATATTTCGTGGCAAAAAGAAATGAAATAAAATAAGATATAATAAAGTAAAAGTAAAATAAAAAATGAAAAAGAAGAATAAGAGAATGTTAAAATGGAGTAACGTATGAGAGGTAATTTCAGCCACGCGGACGGAAATTGGCTCGTGGTCTCTGCGTAAAATTTCAAACTAACTTGTTTCAACGATGTCCGGAGATTGTTGAAGTGTCTGCATGGATGCGCCCTATACCTCGTTCGTTTCTCCTACCATTACTACGAGAGAGAGAGAGAGAGAGAGAGAGAGAATTTAAGGGTAGGTGAGAGAGAAAGTAAAAATGGAAATGGCAAACGTGGACTGTTATTACGTGTCGACTTCTATCTCCGATTTTACCAAGTATGTGTGCAACAAAAGTAGTATCTACCAAACCTAACCATTTTATCTAAGTGGATCTTCTTCTTCTTCTTTCTCTTTCTCTTTTTCTGTTTCTTTTTTTTCTAGTGTTGTTTCTTTAAAAAAATGTGTATGAGCAAAGGAGAATTAAAAAAAGAAATACCAAACGTAACAAAAGGGAAAGGAAAAGGAAAATGAAAATGAGAGAAATAAAAGCAAATAACAAACTGAACATAAGATCGTAAATGTTTCAAAAAAAAAAAAAAAAAGATAAAAGGGTGAATATAAATGTAAAGAAGGAGGATAGGATTAAACGGTGAAAGAAAATTTTCCTTGTAAAAAGTCAAACCAACGAGTATCCTTACTGTTTTTTTTTTTTTTTTAATGCATGCAATTCGACGCAACCTTTGAATCAAACAATGTGTTTGAAGAAGAAAAAAAAATTAAAAAGAAAAAGAAAAAAAAATTCACTCGAAGGATCAACAAAGATAAATTCTTCGTTTAAATAGTTCACCGATAAAAAATGTAAATTCAAGAGAATTTAATATAGTTATATAGTATATAATACTATATAATACTAAATAAAAAATAATACTAAATAGTATTATATTTATATAGTATATTAATTTATATAGTTATATAGGAAATATAGTTATATGTAAATAGATTAATTCTGAAAAGTTCGTAGGATATTTCTGAAAAATTTGTAAGTCCTTTATAACGAGACATGATTTACTGCACGCGTACTTTGCGAAAATTCAAAGTCAATTTTCCTCAAAAAACAAAGCCTTATATTAGATTTAGATTTTCATGTAAAATCACCCTCTTTTTGCTTGTACCACCAGTTACAAATCACCCTGTATTTTATTTAGTTTTTTATTTACATTTAAGTCTTGTTTTTAGTTAACCCTGTACCCCTTCTTCTTCTTCTTCTTCTCCCCTACAATACCGCAAGAAATAAAAAATAAAATCCTAGCCCCCTTTTACTTTCTTCGAATTGTAATTGGAAGTGTTTTCAATGTTTTCTATAATAATGACTAGAATATTTAAGTAACATTATTGAAAATACTTTAATAACGTTCTAGCATTGTCGTTATCGGATTAAGTATAACATTAAGTTATTCAAATGATTTTATAGTAGTCGTAGAAATACTTCTATACCTTGCCTAGGATTTTGCAGATGATAAACTTCGATAAGAGAAACTGAGTTTGAATGGCATTAGGAAAGGAACGGTTCACGATGATTTATTACTTCATAAAACTGTCTCGTTTCGTTCCTCGCCTTTTCTCTCTCACTCTCTCTCTCTCTCTCTCATCTTTTTTGTTTTTTGATAACTCAGGTAATAAACGAACTTGGCAAATCGTTTCAAAGAACGTACTTTGCATAATTGCTATTCAACTCTCTGGAAGTTCGTCTCACTTTCCGTAATAGGAAAAGCATCGTCCTTTCCTTTTACCACTCCCTCTACCACCCCCACCCTTTCCCTTTCCCATTCTTTTCCTCCCTTTCCCCCTCTTTCTCTTTCTCTCTCTCTCTCTCTCTCTCTCTCTCTCTCTCTCTCTCGTTTCTTCTTTCTATCTTTCTCTTTATAATTTTATCTTTCTATTTTTCTTCATGCTGCCAAAAGATATGAATCAAAATGTTTGTGAATAGAAAAATGATCAAAGAACAAAGGTATATTGAACGAGGACAAGATGTAACAATTATTATCTTAGAACTAAGAACGACATACGTCAGACCTAACGATAGATCTAACCGTCGAGAGAATGCAATTAATCAAATTGTACGCGTTCTAAAACCCTTTATCGTTGGTTACATAAACTTGACTTAGACTAATTATCGTCACCGGTAACACGACACGGATTAAAGTGCGAGAAATCCGTCGCGTGAGCGCTTCGCATTCGTGAAATGAGGTGGAATCATTTCATCTCTCACCTCTAACAAACCACACTCACATACATACACTTACGCAAGTTTACACGTACACCCTAACTCTTTCTCGTTTTGAATGTTCTTGTTGACAAATTAAAATCTACGAGAATTTTCTTAACGTTCTAATTACATGAAACAACATATTTTGATCGTTTTAAATGTAAAAATTGTACATGATCAAAAGGTAAAGAACATGCATCGATATTACAGTTAATTCTAAGAGTATTTTACGTAGATAGAGAAATATATACTTGCATGGTCAAATTTCTGTTTAAAATAAAAACTTAATTCTACATAACTCGTGTACAAATTATAGTTATTTGTAATATACAAATAATTAAATATTATTTTAGATAAACTTGTACAAACCAATATCACATAAATTAAATTTCATAAAAGTAGCATTTAATTTAAAAAAAAAAAATAATAATTAATATATACCACAAAATAAATAGTATCTTACTCTAATAAAAAAAACATCATAATTTGTAATACAAAAAATTCATTAAAATATTATTTTAGATAAACCAGTGTAAACATAAATGTATCATGAGTTGATTTTGTAAGTATCGTTTTAGGTATCGTAACATTCGTCCCTTATCTCGTTATAGTTGCATATGCTTCGAAAATTATACTCGCTGAACGAGGAATATTCGATAAAGGGCACACAGAGTTCTCTTTTCGTTGTACAGGTCATGTCGCTCTCGTCGATCAAATAACAACAAGCCCTGCGGCCCCTCACGAAGGAAACGACGATGGTGTTACGACCTTCGTCAAAGTTGCTCGGCACACCGCAACCGCGTTTCCTCTTCGCAAAATCGTAATTGAATTCGACAATAACCAGACCGCGGCTTGCCACGTGGAGTTGAGAATGTCAGGATTGAGAGAGATAAAAGATAAAAGAAGAAAGATAGAGTGAAAGAGAGAGAGAGAGAGAAAGAACAAGATGAGATAYAATTCAAAGAGATACGAGCAAAATAAAAAATAAGTTTTTTTTAAAGTGTTGGAAAAAGTAAGATAGAAAGATAGGAAGAAATATATATATATATATATAATACATGCATATAGGTATAAGCGTTAGTAGAAGAGAATAGAAAATGTGTGAGAAAAAGTGAGAGAGAAGATACGCTTGCATAAAAAGTGTGTTTGCTTTTCTTTCCAGTATAATACATTTAATCTAACAACGAGAAATTCGTTGTGCCGCAAAGCGTCCATACACGAACGCAGTTGGAATAAAGTTAAGTTTCGTTTCGCCTTTGTAAACCAAAACGCGAGTCACCCTGGAGATAAAGAGAGAGAGAGAGAGAGAGAGAGAGAGAGAGAGAGAGAAAGAGAAAGGGGGGAAAGGAGAGTCTTTATAATTGCGTTGCTCATTTGGGATATTAGTAGCAAAGGAAGAGAAAGAGAGATAGTTGTTGTCTAATAAGCTTAAAATATAAATATATATATATATATGTATCTCTATACGAATATTATTCGAGATTTTATTAATCTAATGAAATTCAAACTGACCTTTTTTTATTTTTTTTTTTTTTAATTTTTTTAAAAATATTTTTTCTATTATTTATAAGAGAATTTTTTATATTATAATTGCAATATGATAAGTAGAAAAATAAAGGTGAGTTTAATTGAAAAAAAAATAAAAGAAATAAAACAATATTTATTTTAAAGTAAAAAATTGGTAAGCTCACTTAAGTGCATTTAGTTAATTTAAATATTTAATATTTAATTAAAAATATATATATATATATATATATATATATATATATATATATATATTAAATTATAATAATATTTAATTAAAATTTATTAATTTAAATTTAAAATAAATTTATTATTTATTAGTAAAAAGAAAAAATTTAAATATCTACAATTATCATAGAAAAGTATAACATTATTTTTTTATTTCAAATATTGTATAATTTCAAGGAAAAGTGTTTTGAGGGATAATATAAGAAAGGATAAGAATTTTATACACTTTTGTGTGTGTGTGTGTGTGTGTGTGTGTAAATCGATTAAACTGTTGTTAACAAATGTATACGATCAGTATAGTTATATAGATCTAATAACAAATCTTTCAATCGTTTTATAAATATAATGATGAAATTTCTTCTGATAAATTATGAAACTTTTAGCTTGGGTTCTTGGGATCTCATAGCTTGGCTCTCTCGACTCGACTCAGCTCGTGCCTTTAGGGTTTGCGAGAAGGTTTTAAACGTGAGAAGAGACATTGCTGTAGTTGTGTTCTATGCTCGAAGGGGTTAATATTAAGGGCACATTTCGTGGAGTAGAATCTTCTCCCTTTACTCTCTATCTCTCTCTCWCACTTATCCTCTCTTGCTTACACTCTCAACATGGCTACGCCCGTTCGTGACCCGATTTTCACCGATAACGGCCATTCGTGCACCCACACACATACACCAGCCAGATGTCTACATAATTCACAGACCGAACGAAGTCGTCCGAGCCATCGCTTTCAGCCAATACAGGAGGAGAGTTGGCTTGACACTTTAATCCACCGCGATCCTACGAATGTACTTCCGAATATATTTGAATTGCTAATTTCGTAGAGTCGAGTCAATCTTCTTACACACGCCAGTATGATGTAGTAACACCATGAAAAATTTTACAACCATACTATGTTGCTCGTTAAAAAAAAATTTTCTTACTTTTTTTATTCACTGTAGTAGTAGTAGTAGTAGTAGTAGTAGTACTAGTAGTAGTGAATCACGTTAACGGAGTATGAAGTATTTTCGTATGTTCATACTTTTTATTTGAAATTATTACTTGCGATATAACATATTGTTTGTTTGTTTGTTTGTTTGTTTGTTTGTTTGTTTGTTTTTTTAATCGAATTTTTATTATAATTAATTTGTCGTTGATCGTATTAGTTTTTCAATTGAATATTTATATTTGTTTATTTTAATATTAATCTAATTTTATAATTAATATCAATTTTATTCCATAAGATATAATTAACATGTTTTATTTTTAGATAAATATATATTTAATAATTTGTAATATTAATTATTACAATTTTCTCCAAATTAAACATCATTTTTAAAATTGACCCTACAATGATTGCAAGAAAATAAACTTATGTTAAAATTTATTTAAAAATACTAAAAAGAAGAAAAAAGATAATTAAAAACAAATAATTTAAATGGATCTCCTCAATTATCAAAATACCAGTAATTAAAATTCATAAATACAAACTTTAATAATATTCAACCATCAAAGTTAAAATATATTTATCTCATTGCAAATAATTTATCTTTGAATAATATGAAACTATTCTTATTTCAAAAGAACCTAATTTATTTATTTATTTATTTATTTATTTATTTATTACCTAAACATATAAACCTGAACATAAATATAGAAAATAAAATATCGAAAAATAAATTATAAAAAATGTTCTTTGAAATTCGTATTACTATTTAACGATAAACATATCTCAATATAAAACGTTTATTTAATTTGCTAACTAAATCGAACTATTTATCCATCGAGATCAATCAACAGATCGATTATCTATTGATACAAATCGACAATCAGTTAGATGTTTGAAGTGAAACGTTTAAACGTTGAAACGATTCGACAAGGGATATTTTATTTCTCAATACTGACTGTGAGAATGCTCGTAGACGTCGATTTAAGCCGGCATAGAAGACTCATATCGATACGATCGATGTACGTCACGATATAACACTCTGATAACTACATTATCGCGTTTAGTGTTCGGACTCTCGATAGTGATTTATACCTATCGATAACTATATATACATATCATCTTGTACGATGAAACTTACGATGATAACAAGCGGCTTTAATCGTTTTCAAATACCCGTTACAAATTTATCGTCTGAAACAATTGATTCGAGAAGAATCAAACAACGATGAACATTCTACATAAAAACATTTTTTGTTTCTTTTTTTTATAAATAATATCGTTAATCGAAATTTTATTATTTAAACATTTTTACAATTAATAATTAAAATATTTCAAATGACGATAAAATCAAAATTATTTCATGTAATATAATCATACGTATTAAAAATTACTGTACCAAGGTGTTAAAATATATATTAAAAATATGTTATTACTAAAAATTACTATACGTATTACTATACATACGTGTTAAAAAATATATATATAATATATGTCAGTTTAATCCCTTTAAACTTGAAATTTTATTCGAAATAATTTAATTTACTTTTGAAACAAGTTTAATAAAAAGTATTTTATTGTACGTTCAAAACGTTAGTTCTTTTTTATTCTTTTTCTTTTTTTTTTTTTTTTTGAAATAACGTTATTATATAATATATATGATTTTAGTAAAAAGGTTAAAGTATTTTAAATATGAGATTGAAATTTGATTTACCTTTGAAGTCTGCCTTTTCTTTCTATAAAACAATACTAGTAATTATCTGCTCTTATATTTTCCTGTACTTTCAAAAATTCATGTTATGGTTAATCATACTGTTCCAACGAATCTAATTCTACAGATGAAATTTTAATTATACTCAAATATAAATGTTGCACATGAAATTTCGTAAAATAATGTTACTCCTACCTTATTTCTTTTTAAACCTCTCATTTTATATATATATTATTTCTATAAATATAAAATGTACGTTCTATCTTAAAAGAAAAAGAAAAAACCTGGAAGAAATCTAAAAGAGAAGATGAAATCTTTCTAATCCCGAACAAACAAGATTACAACTTTAATCATTCAAAACTCACGACACTAAATAAAGTTATCCACCTTTCTATAATCATTCAAATATGATTTATAACGTTAGAAAAATATATAACAAGATTGTAACAAAAACTCTTAGAATAAAAATTTCATAATATAATTAAAATAACAATTTTAAAGTTAAAAATAATTACACTAATATAACCTTTGCAATAAATTCATAGTTAAACGAATAACAATGAGAATTTTAATCTCCAAAAGCACAACCCTTTTCGTCATTACCTTTAAACCTTAACGATAAATTTCCAAAACCACTACTACTTATTATAGTATATATCCCCGAACCAGTCCGGGACTGTTGTACACATTACTTCCGGCTGGCCGGCGTATATGTCTGATTATCCTCTTAATTCATTCGTCAGCCTTCTAGGCATCCGTCTATTCGTTTTTGTATGAGTAAGTACGTCACATAGCGCGTCACGTCATCCCACTTGTCCTGGTCCTGAGTCATAGCGGACACTATGTTGTCCGGAGTCAGCTCTCCTGTCCTTGTTCGTAGCGTCCGTCTGGCGTCTGTCCACAGCGGGCACACTAAAAATGTGTGTTCCGCGTCGTCCTATGAATGTCCGCAGTATCTGCACGACGGAGACGTTACTTTCCCCATACAGTACAGGTACCTGCAGAAGTATCCGTGGCCAGAGAGAAACTGGGTTAAGTAAAAAATTTACTTCCCCGTGGTTCCTCTCCAACCACGATCGTACATCCGTTATGAGCCGTCTCGTCCATCTGTCTTTGTCGCCCTCCGTCCAGCGGGCTTGCCAGCTGTTCAGAGTCTCCGTCTGCGCCTCTGTGGCAGCCTTTTCCCGTCCTAATGCTACACTTGTCGCTAAGATCCTTTTGCGCTCCTGTGCTAAGAGATCAACGAAAACGACGCCAGCTATCACGAGCACCGCTGCCGCGGAGACAGTGCGGTACGCGCACGCGATGCGAAGTGTCCCCCGCCGCTGTACCGTCACCATCGCCTGTCGATATTTCTTAACCCGCATCGTGTTCCCCCTATATCTCGGCCCCGTAAAGGAGGATCGACCGCCATCAGTAGTTTCCTAATTTTCTGTCTGGGTCCTCTCGTATTTGCCATGAGGCGGGCGAGGGCAGTCGTCTTAGTAGCTGCTCTCTGTGCAGCGGCCCTGATATGCGGCCAGAAGGACAACTTCTTATCCAGGGTTACCCTTAAATATTTAGCAATAGGATCCCGGTAACAATCGGATCGCACCCACCAGCATGGGAGCAATCGTGTCTATTCGTCGTCTCGTCAGGTAGAGTAGTTCTGTCTTGTGTATAGCTAACTCCAGTCCATGTCCGTGCATCCACTCACAAATCAATCTGAATGCAAGGTGCAGCCGCGTCTGCGTCAGGCTAGTGTCCTTTGCAACTATTACTATAGCTATATTGTCTGCGTATCCTACAAGGGAGACCCCAGGTGGCATCGGGAGGTTGAGTACCTCGTCATAGAGTCCGTTCCAAATGTGCCCAAGATTGAGCCCTGTGCTACGCCTGCTGTCAGATTTCTAGTCTTAACTCCCGTCTCCGTCATGTACATAATGTGGCGGTCTCGTAGGTAGTCCTTCAAGACACGGAGAAGGTAGGGCGGCAGCGGGAAGACGTTTGAGAAGGCCTGCATGATGTCCGCCCACCTTGCCGAGCTGAAGGCGTTTCGTACATCTAGTGTTGCCAGGAGCACTACTGGCCTGTCTTTGTGGGGTTTAGTCAATGCTCTGTCAAACGCAGCCACGACCCTCTTCATCGCGCCTATCGTCGATTGTCCTTTTCTGAATCCGTATTGTCTGTCGTTAAGGCCCCCAGCCACCCTATACAACTTGTATAATACTACATCCCATACACTACATAACATAATTACATACTCGTATAAGTATACACATACACACACACAGAGTTAAAACATATGTACATACAATTTACATCGTTAAACGATAATAAATCCGACGTTAACTCGCAGACGCCTTTTAATGGACAGGCACGGATTTTAAAACGCATAGAACTCACTCACTCACTTTAACTCTTTCACTCTCTCTCACTCTCATTCTCTTTAACACAATCGTACCATTATAATGGTTTACAAGAGAAAGAGATAGAAATAGAGTAGAAACTGTAATCGGTTAGGTTGAGGGTAGAAAGAGTAGAGGGAAAAGGATAAATCTTCGTTACAACAGCCGTACCTACGAACAACGAAATACACCAAGTGTTTTAGTAGGGTTGGGGGTTGGGAGAGTGGAATTGATACGACGACGGCGAGACTACGTTCCTGGTATTTCGCGAATAATTAACGTCGTTAATGCGAAACGCAAAGTAATAACACGAGGATAGTATCCCCCATGAGTAAAATGAGTAAAAGCAAGAGAGAAACAAGTAGAGTGTGGGTAGAAGTTGGGTTAAGTTAGGGTGGGAAATGGGGGTGGTTGGGAAGATAAAACGTAGAAGAGAAAGTGTACGACGAAAGGTAGGATGAAAAGAGACAGCAGATATGGAATGGGAAGGGATAAGGGGTGGTTAAAACGACGTTGGTGGAACATTGAAATAGGAATGACGTCGACCAAGTGAATTTGACTGTGAAATGAGCAGCCACTACTAGGAAAGGACGTGTGCTGTGATTTCGAAGGATTAAACGGACTTCGAGAAGGTACACTGCTCTGCTTCCGAACCTTACTACTACCCTTTATACCCATCCCTTCCTCTCGTTCCTTTTCGTCACACTCCATCCATCACTCCAATCAATTTCTATCCTATTTCTCTACTCCCCTTCTTTTCTTATCTAAAATATGTATATACATATATGTGTGTGTGTGTGTGTTTAATGGATCTTTGCCAAGATCAAAGAACCAAATTAGTGGTACCTTTTAATTGCAAGATAGTAATCAAGTATACCTTCATTTCCTATCATTTTTTTCCTCTTATACCATTTGTCAACAATGTTTTTGAATAATATCATCTACTCACCCCTTTCCTCATCGTTTCTAACAAAATTCATATTCGGTAAACGTTATGTTAAACAATTTGAACAGACTATTATTTGTATTGAAGTGCAAACTTCTTTAGAATGGGAGTGATCTGAAAAGTAAATAAACGGAATCGGAGCTATGTAACGAAGCTATGAAACGGTTGCCATACTAAATAATGAAAGAAAAAGAGACAAAAATAGGATTTAGACTGCGAGGGAATGACACGGAATATAGCTATACAGTTTTTCCTATTCTCGGTCACCTCTTTATGCTATGCTTCGTAGTTATCGCTCCTGGTTGTATATGTGTGTGTTTGAGTGCGACTGTATACTACAAAGCGTAAACACACATATTCTTTCGATACTCGAAATGTTTGTAGGTAAGAGCAATAGAAGGGTAAAATAATAAACAGAGATAAGCACGTAGGTATGCGACAAAAGTATAAGGTCCAAACGAACCGACAGTCGACATAAACAAAGAAGGTGCGTGGTATGTTTTTTTTACCAAACGTGTCATTTCATTCTGTTTAAAAATGTTTCTACTTTACTCAAAAATTAATTTTAAATTATTTATTTCGTAAATATTATTCTTATTAATGATTATAAAATATATAGATTAAAATAATTGTAATGTCTGAAAAATTTTACAAAAAAAAAATTGATTTTAGGATACATGAGAGAAAAAGGATTAGACAACATTGTAGAATACTTTTTTTATAAATATACAAAGACATGTTTTTTAATTATAATGTTTGCGTATTTAGAAAATTTATACTAATTTTTCAATAAAATATAAAAGTTTGTAAATACAAGAAACTCGATTACGAGGCTTTTTAACAAGGCTTGTTTACGAGACTCTTCTACGAGGCCTAATTAAACACACCCTACAGACTTATCGAAAAGAAACTACGGATTATCGGAAAGACCCTACGGACTTATCGGAAAGACCCTACGGACTTATCGGAAAGNTTATCGGAAAGACCCTACGGACTTATCGGAAAGACCCTACGGACTTATCGGAAAGACCCTACGGACTTAACGGAAAGACCCTACGGACTTATTTTTGATTGTGATAACAATAATATAATAATAATAACATAACCCAACAATTATGCTACTCCTTATATTCTGTAGTCGTCTCTTTCTCTTGAAACTTAGTTTTTCGAAGGTTTCACTTCTAATACGTGTGATCTGCCCACATGATATTTTTTTTATAGTTAACTTATTTTTGTTTTTGTTTTGTAGAACATACTGATATACTGGACAAATAAAATCTAACAGATAGCTGCGAAAAAAATACCAGATTAAAAGGAAAAATCGAGAGTTTTATCAATTTTTTCTTATACAACATATATTATTTGCACGCGAATACCAAAAAAAAAATAATAAAACTAAACGTTAGAAGAGAGGGGTGAGAGAGGGAGAAATCAACTGAATTCCATTTGTAAACTGGTAGTATCGGTTGTAGTTATCCTATTTGTTTTTGTATTTTTCTGTATTTTTTTTTTTTTTTTTGAATACGCCACAGGGGATGTTTCATTTTAAACGTTCAACGCGATATCTATAAAAGAAACATATTTTCCAATCACTCAAATGAAAAGACAATTTTCTGATGAGAAGTTTGGTTTTCTTTTCTTTTTTATTTTTATTAGAAATATAAAATCATTTTCTTTTTAAACTCAGTAAAGAAGAAAAAAAGAATTGGAACGTTGGAACGGAAGGACAACCGAGAAACCTAAATGAAAGGATTGAAACTTGATAAATATTCGCATCCTTAAGCAAAAGATTCGACATTTTACTATGTGACTACTTCTCGATTGAAAATCACAAAGCACGACCTTGGCATTCGGAAAAATCGATTTTCTTCCCTACGAATTCGGCCCTTTCATCCGATCATTTTCTTTAACCGAACTATGAGAAGGGGGGAATCCCTTTTATACATGACTGCGGACTTTGTCCTCACTTCCTCAAAGAAGAACACCAAAACGAGATTGGATCTCGAATAGAATATTGCCCAAGTGACATCAACATTCCCTCAAATATAAAACGCGACCCCATTTCGATAGAACGATCCTTTTAAATAGACCATTTTACTTACCGTTTCTTAAACTTACTTCCGCTTTCCTAAACCTCCTCCTTCCTCCACTTGATCTACCAAACCAGGTTTATTCATTTGTTAATAATATTGTTTGTATTTTTATCAAAACGTGTTTGTTTTAATAAAAATATTTTTTAATTATTTTGTTTTTTATTTTTTTATCTTTTTATTTTATTTCTAAATGGGAAAATAATGTGATATAAACTGGTTTTTTTTTTTTTTAAAGACAATAATCTATATAATTTTTTTTTTAAACTTTATACGATGTTATATTTAAAGAAGTTTTAATTTTTATAGATGAATTTGTTTTTGTTTTTTTTTTTTTTTTTTTTTTGACTAATACTAAATATTTTATAGATAAAATTGTAATTATTTTCTTTCTTATTTTTTTTTCATTTTTAATTTTATTTCTAAATAAAAAAATAATGTGATATTGTGAACAGGTATTTCTTTTTTTAAAGATAATAATTTATATAAGGTTTTTTTTTTCTTTTAAACTTTATACTATGTTTTTTTTTTTTTTTGACTAATACGAGTACAACGATTGATATTACTGAAATACTTTTCCTCGAAACATATTTCACAAGTTTAATATAAAATTTCAACATTCTTGATCAAATGTATCGGACGATCATTTATAGTATGAATCATGCAGATCTCTGACCAAAAAAAAAAAAAAGAAAAACGAAAAAGAATAAGAGAAAGAAAAATAAGAAGAATATAAGAAGTAAAAGAAGTAGAAGAAGAAGAATAAGAAAATAAGAGAAAATGTTAGAACGGATGTGGAATGAGATAGGGAAGATAACATCGTTGGATTAGCATACCCTTACGTTTCCAATGCGAGTCACGACATAATTCAGGCATATCTAACAAAATTCCAAGTAGTGGGCGTTTTAAGAAAAGAAAAAGACGAAGCACAGTAGTAGAATAATAAGAATAAGAATAAGAATAAGAATAAGAATAAGGAAGCATAAGAATAAGAATAAGAATAAGAGAAAAAAAAAATAAAGTACGAAAGAAAAAAGAGGGATAAAGGTCAAAAGCGTCGGAAAAATTTCCAAGAGAGCAAGCTCCGATTATATCCGGACACCTTGCAAGTGGGAATTTCAAAAGGAAAGCAAAACTGTCAGGACAGCTCGCTGTAAGTCATTTCTTTTTCATTCTCTCTCTCTCTTTCTCTTTCTTTATTTCTTTATTTCTTTCTTTTGGTTAGCTATTCGTGAAGGTAGACACTCATAACTCGTTTAAGTGAATACACAAAAGAGAAACATTTAAACTCGAGCTGAATGTTTTTCCTACTAACCGACGTTACTTCCTTTCCTTTTTTTATTTTTTTTTTGTTTTTTTTTTTTTTTTTTACCACCTTTAACAATTCTCCTACCACCCCTCACCCTTGCCACCCTGTCCACCTTCTACTCGTTCTTATTCTTATTATCATTTTTATTTTATTTTCTTTATCTTTATCTTTTTCTTTCTCATTTTCTTGTTCTTATTCTATCGTCTTATTTTGATTCGATGCAATTTCATGGAAAAATGCTACGGAAGTTTTCGGTCGAGCTTCCCTGGACCGTTTCTGAAAGGCACATGATTTATAGTTCCGACTGCCCTCTTAATGTCTCCTTCGGACCCGACGAGATCGACGATCCTCTTCGAAAGGCGAACACCTTCGTCACGATTTACTCCTTGAGGTCGATCCCATTTTCCTTCAACGCGTTACGACGCGATAGCTTCGTGTGTCACCGTCATTCTTTTTCCCGTGGGATGATAAAAACTAACCCCCCCCCACACACACACTATACCACAATAAGAAAAAAAAGAAGAAAGAACAATAATATCAAATTTAAGAAAAAAAAAGTAATAATAATGAAGAAAAATTATTAGATCTAATTAATACACGAAACTCGTAATTTTCTCAATTATTGTAGAATTTAAAATTGAAAAAATATATTTAAAATAAAATTAATAGCGAATTTTTACTTATATTAATACTATTACCTTTACAAAATTAGAAATGAGAAAATATATTTCTAAAAAATATAAAAAACTGAAGGAAAATAATTTAACAATTGAAAATTATTGCATATATCAACTACCACACTTTTATCATCCATCCTCTACTTATATTATAGTATTATTATTATTATCATATTACAGTACTTATATTAATCCTTACACCCACACCTATGCAAAAATTAGAAATAAGAAAATATATAAAAAATAAAATAAAACTACAATTTATTTATGTATAATACAGAAAATTGAAATATTGCATATATCAACTACCATCCTTTTACCATCAACTCTCTTCTTATATTACGGTAATATTATATATATATATATATATATTATTATATTATATTATCCTACTTATATTAATCCCTACACCCCAACATCTGTAAAACCAGAATTGGAAAAATGTATATAAAATAAAAAATAAAACAAAACTACAATTCATTTACGTATACTAATATAATGCAAATTAGACTACTACGATAAAATAAAAAGAAAAATATTGCGTATATCAACCATCCACCCTTCACTTCTTCTTTTTCTTCTTCTTCTTCTTTTTCTTCTTCTTCTTTTTCTTCTTCTTCTTTTTCAACCCCTCACTACCTATGTTCGCGCAGCTTTGAACACTTTACAAGTTTTATTACGATATCTTTTGCGTATCTACATGGAAGACTGAGATCTTTTCTCGTATTCCATAATACTTCATGGATGAAGAGGGGGTGGTATGAAAGTCGTTGATATCGATATTTTCTCAGTATCGATACCAATATCGATATGATGCATCGTATCATGCTATAGTATCAATGTTATCAATTTTCTCTTATTGGAACCTTAACACTAGTAAAGAAAGATGAAAAAGATTTATGAAAAGAAATTTGATCTTAAAATCGTTTCCAAAATATCATTGGAATCTGAAAAGAATTTATTTAATAAAACCTATGGGGATTTCCAAATATAATCGAATAGTGACACGACAATTTTTTTTCTTTTCTTTTCTTTCTTTCTGTTTTTTTCTTTCTTTCTTTTTTTCATAAATTTAATATTAAAATTATTATTTATTATTTAGTATTGAAATAATTTTGTATTATTTGATGTATCGATGCTATCATTCAAACAAACATACTCACATTTAAAAGAATGAAAATATAATATAAATTTAATATTAAAATAGTATATATATATATATATATATATATATGAGATTTACATTAATCGAAATAACAACAAGGATTTTTATCATGTATAAAATATCAAAATTAATTCGAAGTATATTTATTTCTTGAATATATGTGATATGTTACTTCATAATCATTATTATTATTAATATAAAAATAAAAATCAAAAATATAGAACACAAACGATATTTATTTAAAACATGAAAGGATCAATTTATTTCTGTTTGGTTTACTTTAATCTCACGTAAATGATGAATATTAATTAATATAATATTCAATAATATTTTATACACTATAATTATATAATAAAACGTATATTAAACATACGATAAACATAGATCAATAATTCTCATTGGCATAAACCTTCAAAGAAATATCTTAAAAGCAATAAAATGTTTCTATTAAATTTAAAATCCCATCATATTATAGTCAAAGAAAATGATGTTCAACAAAACATACTCGAAATAAAATGAAACGTACGTTGAATCGTATTTCAACGTTTCCCATTTGTCGTTTCTCTTGGTTGAAAAGAGAAAGAGTGACAAAAAGGAAGGAATGACGAAAAGGAAGGAAAAAGGTGGTAGTAGTAATAGGGCAAAAGGTTCTAGTAGTAGTAGTAGTAGTAGTAGTAGGATTTTACAAAAGACCGATTCGAGACGAGTAAGAGTAAATATTATAGAGGAAATTTCGTAAACGAGGGGCCAACCCGAGTGAGTTTTGTTGCTCTTCGAACGTAATGCTTTACTCTATGTGAAGTATATCACTTGCATTTGCATATATCTACTAACCCATTCGTGCAAACACCCATATGACGTATATATATATATATATTAAAAGACACATGTATATACAAAGATATACATATCTACATTTACGGTATTTAGACGTCCTTTGACAGTCGTAATCAGCAATGGCAAAGGTTAAAATAGTGAGGCTGTGTTACTAATTTCCCATAAACTGCGCGTGCAACCGTGTCAAAGTTTTCCTTTCTCTCTCTCTCTCTTTCTCTCTCACACACACACTAACATATAAAGTCCTCTCTTTCTCTCTCTAAAAGTTTCAAAGCGAATTTACGATACATCTGTACCCGTTTCGGTTTTCGTTTCGACTCGTTTTTATTTCTACGTTCGGTACGTTTGAATGTCATTTTATTACGTTTTACAAAATAAAAGAAATAAAAAATAAAAAATATATGTATATATATTATTTTCACGAGTATATATATATATATATATTGATTCAACAATTACACTTTAATTCCATAAAATACAATGATGATTATCTCAAACATGTTACAATTGTAAAATAACTTTAATAACAGTAGTAACAACAACGGTATTTTCAATTACTCATATAATATAATATATTCAACATTATGATTTATCTATTTTGATTAAATAGAAACTGTAACGAAGATTATTATTATTATTATTATTATTATTATTATTATTATCTATAATCATTATCATCTTTTCTATTTGAACAAATGCAACAAAATAGCAATATACATTTAAATAAAAAAGAATTAATTAGTAACTAATGTAGAATATATAATATTCTATAATGGTTAAGTATATTTGACTAATCTCGTACACAAGTTTAAACTATTATAGTATTACATAGAATCCCGATTCTTAGTAATAACATAGTTATTGAAATCGATCTTATATACCAACGGGAGAATTCGAAATACGAGAAGTGGTTTAGAGTCCCTAACGCGGTCTAGTTCTATTATTATCATCATCAGTGCCGAGTAACGCGAATAACGACGAACTTCGGCGCCGTTTGCACTGACGGATAACTGTGGATCGGACAGACACATCCTACAAAGTTCATAACACCCTCACCCTCTCCCTCTTTCTCATGGTTCGAAACAGTCAACCACTATTTCGTACTTTCCTTCTCTCTCTCTCTCTCTCTCTCTCTCTCTCTTACTACCTGATTGAAATACCTTTACCCACATCCTCATCCACTTCTTACTCTGCTTCTTGATATTCCCCTCTAATCTCTTTTTCTTTTGAACATCCCAAACCCAACCCCAATTCCAACCCCCCATTCTCATCTTCTTCTTCTTCTTCTTGCTATTCCCTTCTCTCTCTCTCTCTCTCTCTCTCTCTCTCTCGTTCTCTCAATTCGATATATAGTAAGAAGAGATATCCTAACAGAACTTAGAATATTCGGCTAGTGTATGTATCGAATTTGACATGGCATATACTATTCCCAAATCCCATGAGCAATAACAGTGCCATCTAAAAAGAGCCCAACACGTGCTTTGGTAGAACTACGGTTGGTTCTCCAACTAGCATGCTACCATCTTTTCTTCTTGATCAGAAACAAGAGAAAGGTCAAAGGAGAACCGTCCACATCCACTAATTTTCGAAGATTTACCACTTTCGGATTTCCGATATCCCCAAAAGGTCCACTACGTTCGTCCCATCCACCCATTTCCCAATACTCTAGAGCTTCCTATTCTTCTTTTTCTTCTTCTTCTTCTTCTTCTTCCTTTTTCTTCAACAACCCTTCGACCCACCCCATTCCCTCACCCATTCCCTC
Source organism: Polistes dominula (assembly GCF_001465965.1). The sequence continues at coordinate 760,981 of NW_015149017.1, forward strand.
ACCCCTTCACTACCAACATCATCACCCTAGAACCTTTCTTATTCTTTTCTCTTTCACTCTAGAGTTATTCCTTTTACCTCTATCATCTCTTTCGCTCTCTTTATCTCTTACTTTATTCTTTCTTTCAACACCAAAAAGCCACATCCATGTCCACGTCCATGTCCAAGTGTTCGTTTTCGTCTTCGTAGTCGTAGTCGTTGTCCCGCAAACGAGATTCGAAGGGAAAAGAGTGAAAGACCGGAAGAAGCAAAAGCTTCGGGTTAAAGCTTAGAAACTCGGTATCCAGGTCACACCCTGAGCTCGCCAAGGAGCGTGGGATTTTCTTTGGTGACAGGTATCGAGAAAGGAAAGAGAAAGAGATACATACACGAGAGAAAGAGAGAGAGAGAGAGAAAGAGAAAGACGGAAAGAACGTGGCTTGAGACGAGATGACCGTAGACTCGCCATTGTCTAATTTCAAGGAGGATTCTGCCAAGAGAAGCGAGCAACGATGTTCCTTGAATCTTTGATGCTTTCTCACCCCAATCCCAACCCTACTCTCACACCCCTTCTACTACTACTACTACTAGTCTCCATTCCTTCCAACGTCTGACGGAATCTCGTCGACTCGTTGATTTTCAATGCCCATGATGCTGCTCCTACTGTCGTTTGCTAAAATAGACTTTTCATCGAGAGATATCAAAGATCTCACTTATATTTTTTCTTTTTTTTAAAAAATCTTTTTCTTTAAATTCTATCAAATTTATCGATATAATAATAATCGTCAATTAGATAAATTGATTATATATTTTATTACGTGGATATAATTATTTTTTTCTTTTTTTAGATTTATTAATTGATTAAGTATTTTAAATAAATTTAAAAAAAAAAAATTATGATATACTATATAATAATATTTTGTTAAAAAAAAAGTATAAAGTATAATTCATTAAAGTGACATATTAAAATTGCATTTTTGTCGATAAAAATTATATCTTCATCGTTCATTTGTATTTTAATAAATATATCTCTATATTAAAAATAATTGACTTTTTTCAATTAATTATATAGTCAAGTATTTTAAATAAATTTAAAAAAAAAAAAAGTTTTACGACATATGTGTAATAATATTTGATTGAAAAAATAAAAGCAACATTTTAAAATCATATTTTTGTGTATAAAAATTATACTATCCATTTGTATTTGAAATTATTTTTAATAAAGAAATATATTTATTCTTTAAAGTTATTGACTAATTCATTAATTTATATATTTTCAATGAAGGAAATATATAATATAGTACGAGTATATATAATATAATACACGAATAATAATAATTTCAAACGAAAATTCGAACACATTGTCATATTTTGTTGTTTCTATTTCTACAAAATATTGAAAATAAAATGTATCAACGTGGGTACAATGCAAAAGACAGAATCAATTACAATGTTATATAATACGGGGTAAAGGAGTAGGAATATCAGGAATGGATTTCAAACGAATCAATTCACGAGTTTGCGTAACTCCTAACTAAAATATCAATCGATACTACTACCATGTCAAATATTTAAACGTCGAAATGATCGCGTCAATCGAGAACCGTTGCAAAGCCGTGATACGCATATATACGTATGTTTATGTGTAGGTGGTAGCATATTTTCGTATATATGTGTGTGTACTTCAGTATGTGTAGGTGTATATATATGTCTGACAAGTAAAGGCTCTAATTCACGACATATACAATGTAAGACACGACAATACCCAATCTATCTCGATTAGAACATGGATATTGCAATTGAATGCTGAAGGTAAAATGACAAAAGGGAATAGGCTTTAATAGAATAGGATTTGCCCTCGAACTTTCTAGACAGTCTAACATGATAGAAGTCAGTCAGACAAGTCAGTCACTCAAGTCTCTTCTTTATCTCTCCTTCTCTATTTCTCTCTCTCTCTCTCTCTCTCTTTATCCTTTGTCTTTTGTTAAATCATCAAAAGTTTAATTAATATGCAACAATCTGGAAAATTATACGATTTCAATGTTATATCTTATAATGAAAAATATTATAAAACTATTGTAAGTAATTTGAAAGATATTATACAACATATGTGTGTGTGTGTGTATGTGTGTGTGATTATACAATTGATAATTAGTCGAATTATGATTAAAAAAAAATAATAATAATAAATGTAACATTTGTAATTTATAATAATTACGAATTCTAAAACAATTTTATTACATATACTAAATCGAATAAAATTGTAGAGAGAAAATTTATTTGACGACAATAAAAATACTTTACGAATAAAAATAAATTTGATGAAAAGAAAAATCTAAAAGATTCTATATTCTATATATACGCGATCATTTGAAAGTTCGTTGACTCTTTGGCGAGAAATTCGTTCGCATAAGAATCATTCATTGTACGATACAATGGTCATTGTGTGCTAATAACAATTCCAACCGTAATATAGTATGGATTCGATTCGAACGACAGGTCCATTCAAAATCGTTTCCTTTTAAACTTTCTCTCTCACACTCTCTCTCTCTCTCTCTCTCTCTCTCTCTCTTTCTCTTTCTCTTTCTTTCTCTTTCTTTCTCTTTTTATCGTGATACACGGAAATCGAAGAATTTCTACAAATAAGTTCTACATGTTCACATTTTCCGTTTGATCCATTTCCTCTGCTATCTTTCAACTCGCTGAATTCTTACTGCATGGGCACGCATACACGTACATAAACATACAACATACAACTATACACACACACACACACACATATATATATATATATATATATATATATATATATATATATATATATATATANATATATATATATAAAAGTACAGCTATGAAACTTTTCAGCAAGAACGTTGACCTATTTCGCTCGACGTCCTGTATGTCGTTTCGGTTACGTTTTCACGACAGTTCGTAATCGTCGAGAGTCACCCCTTTTTAAAATATCGCCTTACCTTCAGGCATACACCACCTACACACACACACACACACACGCACACACACATATATATATAAAAATACAAACGTAACATTGACTATGTCAAAAACAATGCTGTTTGATATAAAAGACGACGATGCGTCTTCAAATACGTGAACTAAAGTCTGACTATGACACCGGAAAGATTTTCAATATAACGAAACAAAATTCTCATGGTATTTAATCGATACATAATAATTCAATATAAATCTATAAAATTAAACCTTAAACTATTTCAATTAATTATTAATGCATACTTGTATTATACCATGATATTGAACTTGAATAGAAATTACATTATTTACCATTGAAATAAAATAATAATATTAATAATAAATTCGTTTCATACTTAAACAAAAATAATAATAATAATAATAATAAATAATCTTATTAATTAAAAAAATTATAAATAACTGGAATACTCAACATTATTAAAACTCAATTTAATCAAACAAGTTCCCAATCTTTTCGTTTACCAATATTTTTCATACGTGAAAAAGAAGAGGGAAATAATAAAAAAAAAAAAAATAGAGGGAAGAAAAAACCCATAGGTATAGACTTAATGGGTTCAGCGTTGGTTGGTAATCTCGAATATTGCCAATATAAAGGGATCTTGCATAGACTGGAAGCTGGAAACGCCATACACTCGTTGCCATGCAATTCCGTCTATTCGCGATCCATTCAGAACATTCAAATTATTCGGTTACTCTTACCGCACTGATATCCAAATTGCGGACACCAGGAACAGAAGCACGGTGCCAGACTCTGAATCCCCAGGACAGAAACCGTCTCGAATATCTTGCCGTTACGCGGAAACCACAAAACGCGCGTTCTCCTAAGAGCCTTGGCATGTACAACTTCCTATCCTCTTCAACACACGTTGTTTCTCTCTCTCTCTTTCTTTATATATATATATATATATATATATATATATATATATATATATATCCTTTCTAGACATGTGACACTAACTTTACTAAATCAAGAAATAAGATTCTAATAATTTACCCAAATAATGCATGCAATAAATTTCCATTTAAAGTTAATCCTATTCTTAAATAAATACTCAAACCTTTCATGTTTTAATCTAAAGAATAATAAAAAAAATTCTTACATAAAAATAATTACTTCATTAAACTTTACATAACAAAATTCTAACAAATAATTACAGCTAAAGTATTTATATAAATTTGAATGAAAATATTGATAAATATCCAACGTTTCTTCATTCAATCAATGATAAGGTAATCGACAGATTCTTTCTCACATTCTCACAAAGATATCTACTGTTACTATTACTATTGTACTACTACTATTATACTATTGTACTATTACTATTGTAATAGTAATTACAATTTATATCGAGTACGGCCAAAGAGATCTAATTTATCTGAGAAAGGACGTCACAAACTCATAGTGTCCGTCCGAGCGTATAAATCGAAATGATGACGAAAAGTGGATGTTCTTACAGAACACTACGAAGCTTTGTCTTTGTCGAGCAACGTGCATGTAAATCGACTGCTTAACTCAACTGGTACCCCTAATTTCGTAATTCATTTACATGCTCAACGCACAAAGCCACGTCCCACTCGTGAAAGTTCGACCATATGATGAATACACGAGGACAAAGAAATCAAAATGCTCAGAGAAAATGACTAACAAGAGAGAAAAGTTTCATTTGTTAAATAGATAGACGTATAAATGAATGTATATAAATATAAATATGTGAAAATGTACATGCAAGAAAAACAAAAAGAATTAGAAAGTTAATTTATGCATTATCTTTAATTATTCAACGAGTGACTGTAAATAAATTAACCATTCTTAACGTACAAACTCGAAATAAAATGGTATTATCAATGACGTTAAATACTTTTTAATATTAATTGCTAACAATTTTTTTCAAGCATATTAAATTTAGTAGTAATGAACTTGAATAATATTAAATAAAGAAAAATTAGAATATCAATTATTTATATATGTACTGTTCATTTTTTTTAGTTGCATATATACTAGTATCTACCTAGTAGTAGATCCTTTAATTGTGTATATATTCATTAATTATAATTATATTAAAAATAATAAAAAAAATTATTTAAAGAAGAAAATAAATGAACATTGATTTGAAACTTAAAATAAAAATAAAAGTTATTAAGTAGTATTTGGAAAATTATTTATACAAATATTGTCATATTAAATATGCATTTTATACGTCTTTAAACTATCTAATATTAAATTAACTATAATATTATGATGTTATAAAATTATAAAATGAATTGTTACGTGAAGGAACAGTTCAAGTGAAATGATGTCACTCGAAAATTCTAAACACAATGGGTGGTAGTACAGCTCGAATTTCTCGAAATTATAACTTCATGCAACTAACAATAACTTCTCTAAAATGTCAGAAACTGAAGGTTACTTTGGTTCACCTGTATTTCAAACTACCTCGTTAAATAATATTGGTAGAAAGTAACACTTTCTAATGCATTTCGAACGAACTTCGACTGCCGATCATCAGATTCTAATGTTAGTCTAATATCAGAGTATAAATTATTATTATTATACTTACATAAGAGATAAACTTCAATGGAAATACGATTTGAAGTTGCATAAGATTTCATTATTCAACTTGTAATATTTACCACTAATAAGATAAACTTCTAATAATAATAATTATGATTAGAATGTTTTATCACGAGTGATATTTCACTAACACACACACACGATTCTAYTACACTTATATCACATGTATAACTTGTATCACTTATAACACATATAACACTATATACACACATGTAACTTGTGTCAATTATATCACATATAACACTTGTATCACATATAATGCTATATCACATATAACTATTAACATATAACACTTTATCACATAGAACACTATATCAAATATAACACTATTCACATATAACACTTTATCACATATAATACTTACATATATATATATATATATATATATATATATATATATATATATATATATATATATTAATTAATTAATTAAAAAGTAATAATACATTAAACACGCGTATTATAAAAGTAATACATAATAAGAACGAAACGCATTAGTATATTTCGAAGTCAAAACCTAAACTGATAACCCGATGATAAACACTCACCTTGAATGTTTAACTTTTACGATTCTAACGAGTACATACATAAATAAATATTTTACAAACGAACGAACGAACGAAAGGAACGTTCAATCGTATACGTTTTATTTGTGTTGACCTTTTGAAAGGTGAAATAGAAAGAGAGATAGATGATCCTAGCTTGGATCTTCTTTCTCTCTCTCACACACACACACACATATACACACATACACATTATTTTGTCTTTATTTCTTTAACGTTAAGGAAGAACGTATAACGTTAATTTCGTGAACGCCAAAGAAAAGTTAATTTATCAAGTCGATAGTTGAAAACTTTTCGATCACTCAGAAACGCGATTTCAATGGTCGGAAGAAAAGCTTTCACCTTATTCGAGTTAAGATTTCTCTCGATCGTTGGAAACTAGAAAATTCACTTCTTATTTCTTCATTCTTTTTTTTCGTCGTAATTTTTTCTTTTTTATCCTATCTTTTTATTTTTTCTTCTTTTTTTTTTTTTTTTAACATTTCTAATTTCATTTCAGACAAAGACGATCAATGCGTGTAATAAATTAAA